>CAKAKR010008459.1:0-12115 GCA_916700685.1 Adelosebastes latens | reverse complement strand
TTGAGACAAGAAGCCATCTTGTCTCTTTCCCCCTCTCTCTCTCTCTCTCTCTCTCTCACACACACACACACAAACACACACACACACACACACACACACGCATGCTTACACACTTTCTTTGGTTTGTTTAGTTTAGTTATTTAGTTGGATTAATATTGTGTTTTAAACCTTTATTATCTTGTAAATAAATGTTTGTGGAATATACATGCTGGTCTGTTTAATGTTGTACAAGAGTGAATAATGCCAACCTCTGCTATGTCAAGAACTCCGATATCCTTCAACCTTTACTATCTATTTTTGTTATAGTTATTAATTTAATTATTAATCAATGTTCCAAATTGATAGTTTAGCATATATAATGAGACTATATTAACGTTTTGGTTATTGGTCCCCGATTCCAGGGTGGTGCCCTGTTTATTATTAATGTTTATTGATAATTATTATTAATATTAATAATTCTATTATTATTTATTAATTAATTTGCTAATAACTAAACCTGTTACTGCCAAATCCCTAAAAAGGCTAGGTTGGCTAAACGTTTACTTACTTTTTTTTTTTTTTTTAATTACAGTTTTCTGACTTCTCATATTTCACCTCAGTTGCGCTCAGACATCACTGCTGTCTGTCTCTTCCTGTCAAACAACTGTTGTGTACCTCACTCACTCCTCCCCTCTGTCAGACAGTCATCTGTGTCCAAAAAGGCAAGGTGATAGAAAGATTTTGCCAAATGAAGGGAGCAATAAAGATGCAAAAAAACTAGGGATGTACCCAAATGTTTGATGTCAATCAATTAAAATATTTAATCGTGGTTAATCGCATGATTGTCCATAGTTAATTGTTATTTTTATCTATTCAAAATGTACCTTAAAGGGAGATTTGTCAAGTATTTAATACTCTTATCAACATGGGAGTGGGCAAATATGCTTGCCTTATGCTAATGCATGTTTACAAAACAAAAAAAATACTTCAACAGTTTTACAACATCAACTCAGTTTAATGAGGAAGACACTGTCTTCCGGTTGTGCAAGCATGAGGCTTTATGAGGCAGTTTTTCTGCAAGCAGAGAGCTGATGTATAAAGAGCGAAATGAGTGTGAGGAAATTGGTCAGTCACATTTTGAGAAGTGATGGCGAAACTGCTGATGGGATTCTTACTTAATGCATTCCTGCATGTACAACAGAGATACATTCACATTTTAAGAGACAGTAGTGAAGCTTTTGTGAGAAAGCTGTGCAGTTTTTGATGCATGTGTTTTTATTGCAGAGAGCTGAGGGCCAGTCTTCCTGTGGCTTTCTCTTTAGGCCATGCACAAAGTGTTTTCACCGCAGTGGAAAATGACAGGGGGAGGGCGCACAGGACTTGTTACCCACATGTGCATGCAAACACATATTTATATATACACGTTCACTGTGTCAGTATAGAATCAAGTTATGAAGTCTCTAAAGTCAGTATATTCAGAGAAAAATACAATAAAAATGATACATTTAATCTTTTTGTTTTATAAAATTCGATTTTAGACACATTAAAGTGGCAGTAGGCAGAATATTTTTGTTATCATTGGGCAAAAAATCCATAATAACCTTTCAGCATATTGTAATTCAAGTTTTCTGAGCCATAACTAGACTTCTGAACCTCCTCATGACTCTGTCTTCAGGCTTTAAAAATTTTTGCCCGTGATGAAAGACTTTGGCCAATCACAGGTCATTTCAGAGAGAGAGAGAGAGCGTTCCTATTGGCTGTTCATTCAACAGAGGCAGCTGTCAATCACTCGCCACCTCAGATCAAACGGTCAAACTAGGCAGCGCTGATGAGACCTGTAAAATGAGAAAGTTTGCTCCGGCTGGTGGGCGGTGCTTGGTATTTCCTGAACTTGATCTCAACATGGCTGCCGGGCCACAGACTTTCTCATTTTACAGCTGAACAGTACACTACAAGGTGTTTCTGAAAACATTTGAGGAGAGAAATAGGTATTACAGTAACAGAATATTGATTCATATTTGATCAGCGCTGCCTAGTTTGACACAATGACATTTTGTGTTCATGTTTGTGGTGATGGCTGAAGCCTTCCTGTAAAGCCGGAGACTTTATTTTTGACTCATACAGACAATGTTTGTCACCACAGGTAGCTGGTTTATTCTATTACCATTTATTTTCTTTACTATTTGTTCCAGCAGTGTGTACAAATACAGAGGCTGATACTATTTAAACCTAAGTGGGTCACTTTGCACTGTTCCTTTTTTTTTTTTTGCAAGCTGGGCCTTGTGGCTTTCATGTCAGTTGTACTCAGACCACACTCTGCTGCCTCTTCCTGTGAAGTGATGCGTATCTCACTCACTCCCCCCCGACAGACCATTTGACTCTCCATATGAGTAAGGCCCTGTTCACACCTGGTATTAACATGCGTCCTCAGTGATCCGATCACAAGTGGACAGCTTTAAGTACGTCTGTTCACACCTGGCATTAAAATGCGTCTCTACATGCGTCTTCAGTGGCCACTTGTTATCTGATCTCACTTCCCCGCCCCATATGCAAATAAACACGTAGTAAACACACCGCTAATACAGCAGCCGTTGTGACGTAATATTACATGAATTTCAGTATTAATATCCTACATATTTGTTAATTCTGGTACATTGTATTAACATCAAAATAAAAGGTTATTGTACCGGAACCTCCACGCCGCCAGTGCCGGCACCGCTGCTTTTGCCAGACAACAGCGGGGTACAGCTCTCCAGAGAGCCGGGGAGGACAGAGAACAGGCGGGTGGGTGGTCGGGTATCAGCTCCGCGCAAAGCAGCGGAACAAAAACACCGACACATCTCTGACAGTATGATAATAATGCACTTTGCGTGCCTAGTCTACATACAGTAGAGCACAGAGGCCGTTTCCTGGGTGACAAGCGCCCCGTGTCTGCCTGTTTATTCACCTGAGGGGCGCGGTGATCCCGTGGATCCCAGCATCACCGGACTTCAGTTGAGTAGGCGGTCCTTAATGTGGCCCAGGACGCATTCGCGTACACACTGCTAAAAGAATGTGGTCATATGTGAAAGATCAGATCTCAATGTGTCCTCAATGCGTCTTGAGTGTGTTCACACCTGTATTTAGAGCTGTGCACTTGTGATCCGATCACTGAGGACGCATGTTAATACCAGGTGTGAACAGGGCCTAAGTCTTGACTTCACCATCATCAGTGTCCCTTGTGGCTCCTACTCATCAAACATATTCGATGTTTGATTAAGATGGGAGGTAGACAAAATAAGAAAGATGGAGACTTTTTGCTGAGAGAGAGAGAGAGACAGAAAGAAAGAGGGATGAAACTGACCATGAGTATAGGAACTTTATTTAACAAAATACCAGCCACGGACTCTGGCAGTAGATTAATAAGATAAAGCATCTGTTCTATAGGGCTGTCAATCGATTACAATATTTAATTGCGTGATTCTTCATCGTGATTAATCACAAGTTAATCAAATTTAAAGGGAGATTTGTCAAGTATTTAATACTCTTATCAACATGGGAGTCGATAAATATGCTGTTTTATGTAAATTTATGTATATATTTATTATTGGAAATCAATTAACAACACAAAACAATGACCAATATAGTCCAGAAACCCTCACAGGTACTGCATTTAGCATTACAAATGTGCTCAAATCATAACATGGCAAACTGCAGCGCAACAGGCAACAACAGCTGTCAGTGTGTCAGTGTGCTGACTTGACTATGAGTATTCACATGTCTTGAGGTCAGAGGTCAAGGGACCCCTTTAAAAATGTCCATGACAGTTTTTCCTCGCCGAAATTTAGCGTACGTTTGGAGCGTTATTTAACCCCCTTCATGACAAGCTAGTATGACATGGTTGGTACTGATGGATTCCTAAGGTTTTGTAGTTTCTAATGATATCAGGATCTTTTTTCATAGCTCTGTAGCTGTAAAAACTGAGCTCGCTGCAACCTCCGAAAGATTGATTGCGTTAATGCGTTAAAGAAATTAGTGGTGTTAAAACAAATTTGCATTAACGCCTCAATACAGTGTCTTCCGGAGTCTATCTGCTGGCAGCATAAACAACACGAGTTTCCACCTCTCTGTCTGATGCAGGCCTCCTGTTCCTTATTGTCTCCGGAAGGAAACTCAGCGCTGCAGAGTTCAGCTCATCAGAGCCCAGATTCTGTAAATCAATAAAGTGTTTTTTAGGGTCACATACTGTAACTGAGTGTTTCTGCAAATACGGGCATTTTTAAGTCCCAGCAATGAAATTTTGGATTTATGTTAAACTTTGCAGTGCAATGATTGATAAATAGTGTTATTACCCATCTTATCATAACAAACAATTACTAATAATGTGATTTAATAAAATATATGAAGCATTTTATGGGTCCAAACAGAACTTTTCTTTGTGTCCTACAACTGTGATTCCAATGTTGAGATACATAAAATGAGCTAATTCAATTATAATATGACATTACTTCAAATTGAGTTGTTTCATATACATATTACTTTTACACCATATTAAAACTATTTTTTTTTTACAAATCAATTCAATTAAAGTTAATGAACCTCAACTGTTAAAGCCCAGGACAAAGATCATTAACTGACATATCATGTGTTTCGATGCAACTTTAAAACCATAACACAGTTTCATTTAAGTTAATGGTGAGTTCACCTTGTTTCTTTCTGGCTGCGGCTCCTCATTCACAGCTAAATGGCAAAAGACGAAATTGTGATTAGTTCATTATTACTGATCATATTCTTAGCTTTAGATTTTTCCATCATGTGTAACAAATTCTAAATCTGCTGTACCTGTCTGAAGTTTCCTGACTTTAACAGCCAGAACAACGATGACTATGGTGAGGGAAACGGTCAGACCAACCAGGATCAAACTTATTAGGTTTGCCGTTCCATCAAACTCCTCTACAAGAATGACGATAGAATTAGACACTATTTTTTAAAGACGTGGTTAAGATTGAAATTACTGGCTCGGTGGTAACTTGCACAATGAAAAAGGAGAACCTTACTTTCAGTCTTACAATCCACTTCACTATCAGATTCACCATCACCTTTAAAAAAAAATATATTTTTTTGAGACGTATTGGTTTCTTATTTGTCTTTATGTTGTTTTAATGCAATAAATGTGAGATGTACTGTAAATATGACAGTCTTACCTTGAACGATTAAATGTGTTGCACTGGCAATGACTGTGTGTGTCGCCAGGTAGAATCCACAGAAATACAGTCCAGAGTCAGATAAATCCACTCGCTTGATTTTAAGAAAGACAGTGGAGTTGTTGGAGCTCATTTCAAATCCATTTTGAAATCCAACACAGAACGAAGCTTCACCATCAGACCCGTACATAGAGGAGATGCAGCTGAGCTTGGTTCTGTTGATCAGTCTGAACCACTCCGTCTGACCTGGACTGCTGGTAATGTTGGTGCACGTCAGTGTGACTTCATGACCAGACTGAACCTTTACAGTCTGAGACTCAGAACCAGAGACGGAGATACAGCCTGAAACAAACAGCAGAGACAGCAACAGATTTAGTCCTCAGCTATGAAAACATCTAAATTAGTTCAATACTAAGTAATTTGCAAGTTAAAAGATAAAGGTGAGTTTCTGTATAAAAGAGAGATTAGAGTTGTATGTGTTGCTCAAAATAGTCCAATATCAGTACTTACTGAGGCTGCAGAGGAGCAAAGCTGTTATTAAGGTGAAGCTCTCCATTGTGCGTTTAACCGTGTCACAGCAAGGGCAGTTTATATCACTGTAAAGGGGCTTTCATTGGAAAGGGGCGGGTTTTGAATAGCAAGGAAGCTCAAGTCACCAATATCTGTTCCAGATGCAATTTGAGCAGTCTGATTTGGCAGACAAGCATAAATCACATGTTTGTTATTATTTATGGGTCCAACAAACACTGGATTTTCAACCAGGAGACCGGTGTTCGTGTCCCAAAGTTTTATTGAGTTTTTTTTAAGCTACATTAGTTACGTTAGTAGACGTTTGTGACGTGTTTTTGGTACTTCTGTTACGTTGTTTCCGTACGTATTTTACTTAGTTTACGTACTTGTTTTATGCCCAACCATGATGCTTTTCCTAAACCTAACTAAGTGGTTTTGTGCGCCCATTACCGTAGTTTTGTTGAATGCGAAAAGGCTAAAATGCGTTCTCATGGCACGCGGAATATCCTTGTAATGTAACTAATTATACTCTTTCCCATGAGATCGTGTTGCACATTGAGAGTCAGTCTACCACCACCAATTAATGACTTAATGACATGACTGAAGCCGCTCGGTGTTAACAGTGGGAATAGCACTGGGCCAAGCATGTAGCCCTGAGGGACACCGATCAATCTGTTCTCACTCCCAACTCGTCAAATATTATAGACGCTCAGAGCAACTGACGTAGTATAAAGAACAACAACAGACTTTCACCCAGGATACCGCTGTTCGTGTCCCGTGTGAAACTAAATCAACGTTGACTTATTTTATCTTAATTTTGTTACGTAACGTACATACTTAACTTACGCCAAGTTATGTAACAAGCGCACTTATTTTACATAACAAAGTATCTATTTTAACCCAAACCACAATCTTTTCCTCAACCTAACTAAGCAATTTTTTTGCCTAAACCTAACCAAGTTAACTTAAAGCTAAGTAAACCTACGTTGGAAGT
Source organism: Adelosebastes latens (assembly GCA_916700685.1). Taxonomy (NCBI): domain Eukaryota; kingdom Metazoa; phylum Chordata; class Actinopteri; order Perciformes; family Sebastidae; genus Adelosebastes; species Adelosebastes latens. The sequence continues at coordinate 5,449 of CAKAKR010008459.1, read as the reverse complement.
TTATCTTGAAAAGACACTATACATGAAACAAGCAGAAACTGTATGTTTCCTGTGCGCACGGAAGTTTATTTTGAAAAGGCACTATGCATGTAACAAGCGGAAACTGTATGTTTCCTGTGAGCACGGAAGTTTATTTTGAAAAGACACCACACATGTATCGAGCATAAACTATGTTTCCTGTGAACATTGAAGTTTATTTTGAAAAGGCACTATGCATGTAACAAGGGGAAACTCTGTGTTTCCTGTGAACATGGAAGTTTATTTTGAAAAGACACCATGAATGTAATGAGCGGAAACTGTATGTTTCCTGTAAACACGGAAGTTTATTTTGAAAAGACACTATGCATGTAACAAGCGGAAACTCTACGTTTCCTGTGAACACTAAAGTTTATTTTGAAAAGACACCATGCATGTAATGAGCGGAAACTCTACGTTTCCTGTGAACATGGAAGTTTATTTTGAAAAGACACCATGCATGTAATGAGCGAAGCTATATGTTTCCTGTGAACACGGAAGTTTATTTTGAAAAGACACTATGCATGTAACAAGCGGACACTTGTTTCCTGTGAACACGAAAGTTTATTTTGAAAAGACACCATGCATGTAATGTGCAAAACTGTATGTTTCCTGTGAACATGGAAGTTTATTTTGAAAAGGCACCATACATGTTATGAGCGGAAACTGTTTCCTGTGAACATTGAAGTTTATTTTGAAAAGGTACTATGCATGTAACGAGCGGAAACTATACGTTTCCTGTGAACACGAAAGTTTATTTTGAAAAGACACCATGCATGTAATGAGCGAACTGTATGTTTCCTGTGAACACGGAAGTTTATTTTGAAAAGACACCATACATGTAATGAGCGGAAACTATGTATCTTGTGAACATTGAAGTTTATTTTGAAAAGACACCATGCATGTAACGAGCGAAAACTCTACCTTTCCCGTGAACACGGAAGTTTATTTTGAAAATACACGATGCATGTAACGAGCGGTAACTGTATGTTTCCTGTGAACACGGAAGTTTATTTTGAAAAGACACTATTTATGTAACAAGCGGAAACTAACATGCCGTCCCTGACATACCAAAACTGACGCTAGACGGGTACCTACAGCGTCTTAATTTGAAGTGTAGGGCCACTGACCAAGTCGTCAGTTGGGAGTGAGGACATGTTGCACCAGTGGTCAGCGTGATGGAGCTAGAGATGTACTGCCATAAACTCTCTTGAGTTGTGTCTGTCAAATCCAAAACCAGTGACAGAGGGATGTGTTGACCACATGGGTAGAACGAACAGCCCTTTACCTACAGCTTCTTTTATCAGATCAGAGGAGCCGCTGCTCATGTTCACACTGCCATCCTCCCTCTTCTTGAGTTACCAGTTGTCTCCTGCTCAACACATAATATTCAACTTGTCCCTTCTAGGTGGCACTACAGATCTCTGTCTACACACCTGCATCATGCAGTTAGTAAATGTCTTTCTGTCTGTTAAAACTGTAGTATTTGCTCACCTTAAATCTCAGTTTGAGTTTAAAGACGTGTACGTACAAGCAGGAATTTGTGACAGAGAGTCAATCATGGTCAAATTTGTAACTTACACAAGTGTGATGTGGAAACTTGAAACCTCCAGCGCACATACTCTTGAAGTAGGAGACACCCTGCGTCCAGCAGTTAAACATTTGAAATATAAAATATCTGCATATTCATAGACTCTGAGAGAAGATAGCGTAACTAGTAGATGCAATTTTAATCATTTTTAACTATATTGGACTTCTTTGTCAAATCCAAACCAAACCATATCAGACAGAGTATACTTTACAGTATATTTGAAAATATTATAAATATTATATATAAGTGTCAAGGAATGAAAACAAATCTGTTTTATGTCACAAAATATTTAAAATAAATAAATAATAAACAATTATAATAATTGTAATTGGAGCAAATAATGTTTTATGAAGCCTCATAGCCACTCTATAAAGCCCTCTTACTGTAAAAAAGACCAAAAAGTACTACACAAATTACACTATTCTCCAATCAGGAGAGGAAATGTGTTTAAAGTATTACTGTTATAAGTTCATAAGTTTCAATTCTTTGGTGCTATATTCGTATAACAAACGGTGTAATTGTCTGACTTGACAGTTTTGCTGCATGAGAATCTTAAAATAAACTGCTTTTTTCATGTTTTCTATTCCTGTTATGTTAATTCATTTTCCACTGAGGCCGAGGCGGATGTTTGAAATGTCACACATTTTGACCCTCTTAGCGACCAATCAAACGTAACCACATTTCTAGGCTGGTGTCTGCTCTTTCGCTCAAAACCTTCATTTCTTGAGACCTCTGAGACGATGCACCTCTATATGAACCTCTGTGGAGTCTGTAAGTCTCTTTAATATAAAATATTCTCTGTGTATTATTTCAATTAAGGCTAAAAATGAAATGTCAATTTGTGTTTCTATAATATTATCTCTTTTTGACCCAGTTTACCTGTCGGCGGTGATCCAGTCGCCAGCAGTCAAGCAGGTCACTGGGGTTGTGTCTGCCAGTGTTGGGGACAATGTGACTTTACATTGCTTTCACGGCGGCAGCCAAGTGGCGATGCACTTCTCCTGGTACCGACAAGCCTTAGGAGGTGGACCTGAGCTGCTGTCTATCGTTTACAAGTTCGATGAGCCATCCAAAGTGTACACCTGGATGGAGAAGAACCCCTGTTTTTCCATGCAAAGGAAGATAGGGGTGAATAATTTACACATCTCTGACCTCCACGTCTCAGATTCAGCCACTTACTTATGTGGAAGATCACACTCCAACATAGTGGAATTTGGAGAGGGGGTCTTTCTAAGCGTCAAAGGTATTGGGCTTTAATTTTTCATTGGCTTTGACTTTAGATGAAATGCACAAGTTGCTGGAGATTTAGACCGTAAGTGTTTAAACAAGTAAATATGTACTACAGATTATGTAATGCTTCATAGATTTAGTCATATAAATTTGAAATATATTGTTCATAAGGCTTATCAGTTTTCATATATGTACTCTAGGGCTGTCAATCGATTAAAATAGTTAATCGCACATTTTGTATCTGTTCAAAATGTACCTTAAAGGGAGATTTGTCAAGTATTTAATACTCATTTCAACATGGGAGTGGACAAATATGCTGCTTTATGCAAATGTGTGTATATATTTATTATTAGAAATCAATTAACACAAAACAATGATAAATATTGTCCAGAACCCCTCACAGGTACTGCATTTAGCATAAAAAAATATGCTCAAATCATCATAACATGGCAAACTCAAGTCCAACAGGCAATAACAGCTGTCAGTGTGCTGACTTGACTATGATTTTTCCCAAACTGCATGTGATCATCATAAAGTGGGCATGACTGTAAAGGGGAGACTTGTGGGTACCCATAGAACCCATTTACATTCACATATCTTGAGGTCAGAGGTCAAGGGACCCCTTTGAAAATGGCCATGCCAGTTTTTCCTCGCCAAAATTGAGCGCAAGTTTAGAACGTTATAAAGCCTCCTTTGCGTCAAGCTAGTACCAATGGATTCCTTAGGTTTTCTAGTTTCATATGACGCCAGTATCTTCAATAAGCCGCCACAGTCTAAAAATTGCAAGTTGCGTTAATGCGTTAAAGAAATAAGTGGCCTTAAAACAAATTTGCATTAACGTGCTATTATCACGTTAATTTTGACAGAAAAATAGCTGTTAAAAAAAGGCTAATTCTCATATTAAATCCATTCAAAATAAAGAAAAATTAAAGGACCTAAATCTGCTTTTTTTTTTAATACTTTTTTTACCCCTGTGGATTGCAGGAACCAACCTCAAAGAAAAAGCCCAGAGGCCGGTATCTGAGACCATCCAGCCAGGAGGCTCTGTGACTCTCAACTGCACCGTACACAGTGGGACCAGTGATGGAGAACACAGTGTTTACTGGTTCCGACAAGGATCTCGCCAAGGGATCCTCCACGCACCCCAGGATCGGTGCAAACGCGTCCCCACGCCGCCGGGTTCTCCTTCCCAGAGCTGTGTAGGGACCCACCATTACTGGTGGCAAAGACAATGAACTACGCTTCTAAGGATCCTTGAGTCATGCAGCCATTGGCTGTGGATTAAGCTCAGTAGCCATTGGCTACTGTAGCATTCACACATAGGTGTGAAATTCACCCAGGACAAAACCAGAGGAATCTCTTTGTTCCTCCTCTTTCTGCTGCCTTTCTTCTCACCTCCTGACCTGTGGAGGTGAGCTGCTGCTCTCTTGACCAGAAGCAGCTCTGCTCTGATCTATGGCCTGTTAGGAAACAGCCATTGGAACACAAGGATCTTCTCAGGCAGAAGACGCGAGGGCCTGCCTTTTTACCTACTAACTTCAAGCAACAACAGCAAGGAAGTCAGCACCAAGCTATCAAGCTGCTGGGAAGAAGTATTGGAGCGATCAACTTCCTCCAATCTGCACAACTTGAGTGGAGCACAGCAAAGACGACATCTTTGACTTGGAACCACAACTTCAACACATGGAATTACAAACCCTTTTCTTCCATGGATTGGTAACATACTGGGCTTACCTTAGCAGTAGCAATTACACATGGCTGAGCAAGACTGTTCAACTTTGATTTCTTGAGACAAGAAGCCATCTTGTCTCTCTCCCCCCCTCTCTCTCTCTCTCTCTCTCTCTCTCTCTCTCTCTCTCTCTCTCTCTCTCTCTCTCACACACGCATGCTTACACACTTTGTTTGGTTTGTTTAGTTTAGTTATTTAGTTAGATTAATATTGTGTTTTAAACCTTTATTATCTTGTAAATGAATGTTTGTGGAATATACATGCTGGTCTGTTTAATGTTGTACAAGAGTGAATAATGCCAACCTCTGCTATGTCAAGAACTCCGATATCCTTCAACCTTTACTATCTATTTTGGTTATATTTAATTATTAATCAACGTTCCAAATTGATAGTTTAGCATATATAATGAGACTATATTAACGTTTTGGTTATTGGTCCCTGATTCCAGGGTGGTGCCCCGTTTATTATTAATGTTTATTGATAATTATTATTAATATTAATAATTCTATTATTATTAATTAATTAATTTGCTAATAACCAAACCTGTTACAGCCAAATCCCTACATTTTGGTACCCCTTGTGAGGCATAGTATTATTGTTGGCAAATTATTCATAATTGTGCAATATTAATTTTCAGCATAATTTTTGGTCAAAAACAAAAATTTCATATTCCACTTCTAAACAAAGGCTAGGTAGGCTAAACGTTTACTTACTTTTCTTCTTTTTTTTTTTTTTTAATTACAGTTTTCTGACTGCTCATATTTCACCTCAGTCGCGCTCAGACACCACTGCTGTCTGTCTCTTCCTGTCAAACAACTGTTGTGTACCTCACTCACTCCTCCCCTCTGTCAGACAGTCATCTGTGTCCAAAAAGGCAAGGTGAT
>CAKAKR010008448.1:76138-90943 GCA_916700685.1 Adelosebastes latens | reverse complement strand
TGTCAACAGCAAGGGAGCGACGATACAGACCTGGCAGCCAATTTCAATAAGGGCACGATATAGTTGGAGAAGAAGGAGCAGAGCAGTATGCAAGACTTCCCCCCAAACTCTACCTAGAAAAATCTGTCATGTATGAAATTTTACATTTTATTATTTGCAGATATCTTCAATCAGGGTGTACCTAAAAGGGATACTCCAGTGATTTAGTATTGCAACTCCGTGAAGCTGGGCGATACACAAGAGACAGATTAATTAATTAATTTATTTATGAATGGTCAAAATAGATCCATCAGAGGCGAAGATGGCCTGAGTTTTAGTCCTTGTAATGGGTCAAGCTCCTAAAACGCTGGATCCTACATTTCCCATAGTGCAACTCAATAGTGTCCTTCATACGAGGCTGTACTTAGGCACAGCGGTTCTTTGGGCTAAATGCCACCATATCTTAGTTTAGCATGTTAGCATGCTACAATTTAGAATAGAGCTGTGGCTGATGGGAATGTCATCATCGGTATTTGGTCATAAGCCAAAGTATTTGACAAATTAAAATTTCACTTGATGGCGGCACAAGAGGAAAAGTCAGATGATCCCCCAAACTACTAGGGTTCATCCTCTGACCACCATGAATGTCTGTACAAAATTACATGACAATCCATCCTATAGTTGTTGAGATATTTCACTAAAAAAAAAAATGTTTGGTGGTGCTAGAGGAAAAATCAGGGGATCACCAAAGTCTGAGTTTCATCCTCTGGAGATTATAATTGTTTGTATAAATTGTCATCTTAAATCAGTCTGGAACAAAGTGGTGGACCATGTGACCGACCGACCGACATTTCCATCCATAGACTAAGGCTAAAAATTCTTTCTTGGGATCTTCTCAGATTCGACAAAGCTCCTCAAGAGCAATCTGGGAATCCATCGGCTCATCGTTTACAGTCCGATTAGCAACTTGAGACACGAGACTGTAGTTGGAGTTGAGAGACGATTTCTACGACCGGATTGTTCCACAAGTAGCAAGTTCACAAGCTAATTTTAAACCAATAAAAAGCTAAATCATCGTCAGACGATAGCCGGTGGGGTCCCAGATTGCACACAGACTGTTTACCTGCATTCAACCAAAGCCTGCTCGAACGTGATTGGTCGATACTGCTCGGACTACAAACGGAAACCAGAACGCTTCCTATGCCAAACTCTTGTCCCGTTGCACGTAAATACAGAATCTGTTTACAGAGATTACCTCAAGAGCAACTGAAGGTATCATGAAACCGTGTTCACAGGCTGTGTAATACTCTTCATGAGCCATAAACTGATGGTGAGGTGTAAAATTGTGCCCCTTTAAAATTGCCACCACAGGACCCTTTTGTCCTCATATCGCTATGAGAATGAATGAAAGCAATGATGGAGAACAGATGCAAGTTCTGTAACACACAGATCTGTGCCGTCTACGTTGTCTACACAAGATACTCACAGACCGGCAATCCCCGGTGTAAACGGCTGAAAATGTGCGTTTTCACCGCTTCTGAACTGCACTCAGGACTCTTTCAGCCTTCATTAAGCCGGGCAGCCAACACAAAGGTGTGACCTTCAATTACCTCCCTCCACTTTCAAATTAACCGTCTTTAGCAGGAGAGATAGAGAGTAAGTAAGAGAGAGAGAGAGAGAGAGACTTACAGAACAAATAGGTAATGGTACCACTATGCAAAAGGACAAAACCACACACAAATCAGTTTAATGCCGGTGGGCTTTAATGAGCCCGAGATAAAACCACATCTACATTAACCAGCAGGTCAGGATTACAAGAGAGGCAGAGCTGGTAAGTAAACTAATTAATAATGAATGGGTTTGCAGTGAGAATTAAAAAATGTATCACTATCGGTGGATGCTGTATTTTAAACTTCTTTTTATTTAATTATTTTTTTAGACGTGTATCTGCATATTGAGATACAGTGCATGGGTGGCCTTAAAGCGGCAGTAGGCGAGATTGGAGCAAATATGATTAAAAAAAAAGAGATTTTTATCACAGTTTTGTCACTATATCCTGACAGTAGTACATGAGACAGGTAATCTGAAAAAAATCATGTCCCTCTGTGTCCTCCGGTGCTCCTAATGGCATCGGCAAGATTTCGAAGACCGGAGGAAAACAACCAATCAGAGCCGAGCTGGAGCCTTGCCGTCTCTGAGCAGCTGTCAATCACTCATAAACTCTGATCAAACGGTCAAACTAGGAAGCGCTGATCAAATATGAATCAATATTCTGTAACTGTAATGCCTATTTCTCACCTCTTTCCAGAAACATCTTGTAGTGTACTGTTTAGCTGTAAATTGAGAAGTTTGTGAGCCGGCTGCCATGTTGAGATCAGTTGAGGAAACACCAAGTGAGAAATAGGCATTACAGTAACAGAATATTGATTCATATTTGATCAGCGCTGCCTAGTTTGACCGTTTGGTCGGAGTTTGCGAGTGATTGACAACTGCCTCCGTTGAATGAACAGCCAATAAGAACGCTCGAACTCTGAAATGACCTGTAATTGGCCAAAGTCTCCCGTCACGGGCTCGATTTTTTAAATACTGAAAGCAAAGCCATGAGGAGGTGCAGAAGTCTAGATTTCTCTTGAAAACACTTGAATTACAATATGCTGAAAGGTTATTATGGATTTTTTGCCAAATAATGCAAAAATATTCTGCCTATCCCACTTTAGAGCCACCAACTAGAAACAGACAAAACATCCACACTTTGTTTTAAAGGTGGGACGGAGGGGGGCATCGAGGGCTTAGGGGGGGCTGGGGGTAGAGAACAGATATCGTCCATCGGGCTCGACTGGCCTGTGCAATGTGTTGGAAAAAACAGCCCACTGTGGAGCGGGGATTATTGAAATCTTCTCAGGCACGGCTGTTTTAAATGGGAAAGAGAGTCGTGGTGCTGATGCTGTGTGTGCGCGTTTGCGTGCGCGTCGCTGTGCGCACGAGTCACGGACAAGCATGAGCGCCGCTGTTGATGACATCTCCGTGAGTGAGTAAATCTGCTGCTTTGCCCTCCTCACGCCACCGCCACTATAGTTTTACTAGGAAGCGGAGGGCCAACAGCTGCTGCACTTCTCTCTCTCTCAAACACACATACACAGACAGACTTGGGCTCACACGTACAGACACAAGTAGCGGTGAGGGGGCTGAAAACGCTGAAAACGAGGGGTGCGCAAGCTGTGACGGTGAACATTAATGGCGACAGCAGCTGTGGAATTAATGTGGCACATCTGGGAGGACGGAGCAGAGAGGAGACAGGGAGCGAGGAGGAAGAGATAGAAGTAGACAGACAGAGAGAGGAGGAGGACGAGGAAGGGATGGAGGAGGTGTGTTTGACTTGACTTTCAATAAGCCCCCCCCCCCCATCACTCTCTCTTGATGCCTTCTCTTTTAGCATCTGGCTGAAGCAATAGATTTTTAAGGCCCTCTTGTCCTTATCTCACCAGTTAAAACGTCTTCATATTTGACTTTTATTCATCCAAAAGTTAACTTTGCCTCTACATTCGTTTCGACACACTCCCATTATTACCGGGACACCTCTCTGACCTCACATCTACATAGCACACTTGAGGCATTTTGCTAATGCGTTTACCCAGCGCAACCTGCAATAAGTGGGCAGCATAATGAGCTGTGAATTTAATCGCACCACAAGAAGTGCGAGAGCCTTGACAATATTTCTATGGCCGCGGAGAGATCTTGCAGCAGGGTCGCGCTGCAGCGAGAAATAGAGCACAAAACCAGAGCGTGTGAACGTGTTAGCAGAGCAATTAGACTGACAGGAGAGGGTAAATATTTCAGCAGGGAAAAGTTGTTATTCTCAAAAACAAGCACCAGGTTGCTGCTGCTGGGACTGCAAATACAGGAGTGGAGGTTTAGATGGGATTAAATAGGTGTAACAGATTTAGAAGCAATTTCTCCCCTCCTCTACAAAAGCACAGCTTCAAGTCCAGGCCTTCCTCTATCCCCCCCCATCAAACAGGCAACCAAAGAGTAACCTTAAAAGTCTCCTCAGCCTCTCCTCTCCGCTGCTTGTCTATCTGTAGCCCTCAAAAGCAAGAGCGAGCCATCGCCGCCTGCCTAGAATAAACATCTCTGCAAGATTTTAAAGTTTAAAGACACAGGCAGGCGTCAACAGCCCACCAGGTGGATGAGCTGATTGGATGTCTGTGTTTGTCTGCCTCTATGAGTGCATGCCTATCAGCCAGCGAAGGCACGTCGACGGGCTCGGAAGAGCTCCGTAATGAGCCTTCACAGTCCTGGAGATCCACTTCACATTTAAACCGAGCGGCGGCTCAGAATATCAGCGATATGAGAGAAAGAAAGAGAGAGAGAGAGAGAGAGAGGAGACGGCGAGTTGTGGATTGTGTTGAGGAGAGAAAACCCATAAAATAAACTGCAGCCACTCTCTAGATACCCTTCAAAATAAAACATATGGCCTGATGCCGTTCATCCGCACCATGATGAATGAATGAGCCTCTTTATTGGACGCTCGCAAACGCTCAGTATTCACCTCGGCACCCTCTGCACTCATTATGTCCTCACTCTGAGACTGAACATGGTGGATAAGAAAAACTAAGTGTAGCATTTGTGTGTTTTCATACAAAAAAACAAAGGGCTTGAACCAGAATGTGGTTTAAGGATGAGCCATTGTCTGCAGTGCATGGTAATACACCCAACTAGTTTTACATAATCTCAAGAGCAGCACCAGAGAATCTAACTGTAAGATGTGAAGAGGATACCAATGTTCTTGCTGCGCAACATTAAGTTGATCAAAGGGCTGACTTTCCAAAACCTCAGGGTACGTCTTTAATATGGAGAAGGGTGCAGAGGAAGCGGAAGAGCCGAGAGTTCACTCAGATTAAGACTTTGATTCTCTGATTTCCTATTAGAGAGAAATATTAACACTAACTACCAAGAAAGTTATGACCCATCTAGAAGGCACACTTAGAGGAAGATGTAGGCCGAAGAACTTCACTAATATCCTCAGAGTTTTTCTTTAATCGGCTGATTAATAGTCCGTCGCACGTGGCCTGACGAGGGGTTAGCGTGATGGGGAGGGGAGACTGTAAAACAAGCTGATATGCAGCCTTCGCACAGAGCTAAAGGATAGAAATGGATGATCTCTCTCTCCTCTCCTGCTCTCTTTTCCTCAGATATATTGTGCCATCAATCCCCCGCAGCGGAAGCCACACCAGGAAGATGAATAAATTAATCTGGAATAAATGGCCTCCTGCTTGACACATAATCACAGATTAGGCCGGGTCGGCTGGGAGTGATGGATTGAGCCAAGCTGGTGGGGAGGTGGAGGGCTTAGAAGGTGGGGGGGGGGGGTCACCCACATTAACCCCTACCCAGTGCAGGAGGCCCTGCGCAGCCTTTAGCCAGAGACGGAGCTACGAGGTGATTTACCTGCTGGCTCTTCCCTGAGGTGTGATTCAAACCGTGGGAGGCGGCAGCTAATGATGTCACTAATGAGAGGTTCATTACCGGGTCAGCCCTTTGGACCCGGCCGTGTTAACTCTTCACTTTGACATGAATAACCTTAGCTTGAAAGAACTCTAATAGAAACCAAAGACTGTAGATGGACGACGCGTCTCAACTTCCTCCCACTGTACAAAAGCCAAAATATCCTGGATACGGGAGCTGCCATCATGAGATTTTTTTGATGCCATTTGGAACCAGAATCGGAGGGCTGGAGCCGCGGTATCAGGGTCCCGCCCACACACTCGCCCGAGCCAATCACGAGTCGAGCGTGGCCGCAGCTTGCCGGCATGAGCCACCTAGCTGCCACGTTAGCACCACGGTAGCTGTTGGGCTAGAAAGACACAACAACTAACCTTAATATCTCTATAACTAAATTTATGATCGAATTGAAAGGCAGCATGATGACGTTTAGTAGTCTCATGTAGTCACTTGTTAGCAACCGCCTTCTTTAAGACACATAAAAGCTTCAAAATTCACGAGCTTCAGCTTGTGTTAACCACGGCCCTTATTTCAGGCATCTAACTAAAAACCCATTGACTTCCAGACGAGGGAACCACAAGTGCTAAAATGCTAACTCATTCCTGTAGCACTCTATTCCTGAGCCTCCGGCTGCGTGACTACTTCACTCAGAGCAACTGTCAATCCCAGCTGTCAATCATGACGTCTCACCCCCTTTTTATAGTATCAAATAACTAATTAAAACCAAACTTGTCAGAAAAATGAACACTCATACATCAGCGTGATAAGAACTACCTAAAATGACAGAGACCATCTTTGGGAAAATGTATATGACTTGTACTTTGACTTTTTATTTTGGCCTTTGTCCCATCCACTAACATAGACAGAGGGGTCGGGGTTTATGACCTATACTGCAGCCAGCCACCAGGGGGGCGATTGAGATGTTTTGGCTTCACTTTTGGGGAGCTGACATGTCGTCCATCTTTATATCCAGTCTGTGGATAGAACTCAAAGGCGCTGCACACATCGTACTGGTATGTTTCTTTAACTCCTAACAAATATCATGCACATGAATGCACCATCACCTTCCCCAACGACCAAAAGCATCCACAACATCCAGCGGCGGGCCCAGTCTGCTGAGCGAAACACAATTAAGGTGAGCGGAGAGATTCGTCATGTTGATTTATCCCACACCTCACCTAATGAAATTTTCCCACATTCCCTTTTGAGCAAGTGGCTGAAGGGGCGGCAAAGAAATGAGAAATTGAAGACGGGGCGACCCCCCTGCACCCCTCGTTCCTCTATTTAGACGAATGAATCGTGCCGCTGTCCCTTTCATTTTTCTCAATTAAGCGTTTGCCATTTGGAATTCTTCCCAGCTTCATGATCATTAAAACCTTTGCATGTCAGAGGAGGAGAGGGGGGCTGAGAGGCACGCTTAATTCAATTTCACAGCCGTCAGGGCTACCTGCCCTCATCGACAGACAGCGAGAGAATGCGAAGGAGGGGTGGGGAAAAGAGCGAGAGATAAATAATGACAATAAACACACTATCCATCTGAGGGGAGCTGTCAACATGAAAAACACTTATCGACGGCGCAAATCAGCGCTACTTTGTCTGGTGATGAGTCTGTTTTTCTTAAGATGAGTGAGAGAAATATATATGCTTCTGATCTAAAGTTCAAGATGTAAGAAAAATGATTTCAAAGAAACAACTTCACCTCAAAATCAACAAGTAGATTTGATATAAAAGAAGACTTTGCTATAATGAGAATATTCAGTTTTTCCAAAGAGAGAGAGAAAAGAGCCATGAGCTCTTCGACCTCGAATCAGAATGGAGTCTGTGCAGTTTCTTTATCTCCCTCCTGATGCTGCATTGACCAGTGCATAAACCCTGAACTCGGTGCGCTTCGGCAGTTAACGTGATATATTCATGTGTCGATAGCGGGAATGCAGGAGAGAAAATCAATGCTGATATAATACACTCACATTAACATGGGACGGAGCAGCGAGGCCACGGAAAAAAATAAATGTCATCTTCCTTCATATTTAGCGTGTAGGCAGCATATAAAACAGCCTCTTCTGCTTATTCACATCCTGTGCACTAAAAGATCTTCCAAGAAAGAGGTGTAAAACATGTAGGTTGAATCATTATTCTAGCAAACAGAAAGTAGCAACTAAGAATGAATATTTAGACTTCTAACTACGAGTTTGCACCAGAATAGGGAGTTCATTTTTTAGCAAATGGCTGCGAGTGAGGCAGGCCGCTGGAAAGGTGGCTTGTAAATCCCTAAAGGTTTCATTTAGAGGGGGAATGCTAATTCGTATCGACCCTCCAGTCAAGTCTGGAAATAAGTGATGGCGGTTCGGTGCTGCTGCCTTCCCAATACCATCACAGCCAGCGGAGGGGGAGGAACACCTCTGGCTTAATCACATTCATGGTTCCTCCACCTCAGTGATTTGCAAACATGGGTCTTGCGCACCCAGGGGTCCACAATTAGTGACTAACAACTAAATTTATTTTAAGTTTAATTTAGTGTTCAGCAAAACAGCCACACTAGCAGCTCTGTGGGGTTGTGCTAACATGTGCTCATTTTTTTAGCAGATAATGTTAACACTAATAATGATTGAATAATCAATAATTGATTGGATAATGACAATGATTACAATTCATCCTGTGGGGGACATGAATGTGCGCGTCAAATTTCATGGCAAACCATCCAGCAGTTAGGGGATCATCAAAGTCATAAGGAGATATCATCTTGGGAACATGACTGTCTGTACAAAGTTTTGCATCAATCCATGTAGTAGATGCAGTGGGCAAACTCCAGGTCTGAAAAAGCAAATGGGAAGTGCCTTAAACTTGCATTCTTTCTAATAGCCAGCAGGGGGCGACTCCTCTGGTTGCAGGAAGAAGTCTGATTTCTAAGTCTATGATTTATTACCTCAGTAAACATTGTAAACATGAGTTTATGGTCTCAATCGCTATAGTTTCAAGTCTTCTTCAATACAGAATAATGTTCTTTTAGTAAGTTATGGTCCCATCTAGAGTCAAATAGACCATAAAGCAGGGTATACTTTAGGGCGGGGCTACCTTGTGATTGACAGGTCGCTACCACGGTGTTGTCCAGTCTGGAAGTTGTCCATGTTTTCATCTTGCAGCTTTAACCCTTTCACAGTGTGTTTTCAGTTCATGAAAGTTAATGATAACATTTTGGTCCCCTAAAAATGTCTTATTCAGTGTTCGGATGTACTTAGTTCCACCCTATCGTGTCACTTCTGGTTGCAAAAAAACAAGATGGCCACGGCCAAAAACCAAGATAGGGACAGCCAAAATGCCAAACACTAGGCTTCAAAATGGAAATCCACAAACCAATGGGTGACGTCATGGTGACTACGTCCACTTCCTCTGTACAGTCTATGAGTAGACGTTGAGAAATGTCACAGGAAATAGAGGAAATGTCATGGGATCACCAAAGTCATTAAGATTAATCCTCCAGAGGCCATGAATATATGTAGCATATTTCATGGCATACCATCCAATAGTCGTTGAGACATCTTACTTAAAAAAACTAAAATGTCAGTCTCATTGTCCATAATATATATACAACATTTCATGGCAATCCAGTAATTGCAGAGAAGAAAACATGTGATTCAACAAGCCAATCAGATTTGGCTCCCCTTCCTATGTCACATTAGAATATACAGCCCACAGCTTGAGAACTACCTTTGCAAAGGTGCACCATATATTTCTCAGAAGCCGATCAGAGCAGACTGGGCTTTTTTTCAGGAGGGGGTCTTAAAGAGGCGGGAGCATTTCAGACTGAGGGTGAATACAGATATATTCAGACAGACACTATGAGAAAAATAACGTGTTTTTTGAACATTAAAGCATGTAAACATGTTCTAGTAGAAACCCAAAATACAAGTATTAACCTGAAGATGAACATGATATGGCCCCTTTACGTCCCAGCATCTTGCCTCACTTGTTAACCTTCAAGAACCTTCTCACTGGTTAAATATCTAGAGACAATGTGGGCCAGTGACAACAAATTTTGAAGTGATCAATGTCGAGTCCATATAACCAAGGTACATCTGTGACCATCAGCCTCCCAGCAGCCATCCCGAGGCCAGTCATAACTTGAGTCGTGTTCCTGAGAGAAGCAGTTGTGTTATCAGTTTGCCTCCGACGGGACTTAAAGAGTTTCAGGAGGCGACAACATAATGTGTGTGCTCCTCTTCTCCCCGTGACCAACTCCGGTATCGAGCGCAGTCACCCGGCCGACGTGCGCCCATTGATTTATACATTCTCCTCCCTCCGTCTCCTCTCCACTCTCCATCCCTTCACCCTCCCTGGATGACTATATGTCGGCACTGGGTTGTCCAGGACGTGGATTGACTCTTAATACACGTCACACACACACACACACACACACACACACTCAACAGTCTCCCCACCAGGTTTGATTAATTTGGCTCGTAACGCGTGTGAGCAGAGCTATCACCGGCATCCAGATGTTCCACAGCCCCTTTTGTCTGCACCCCCCACTACACACACACACAAACACCACACACACACCTGCTTTCATCCCCTCCCCTCGCCTCCAGTAGTGGAGGATGTGATGCGGCGTGTGGCGTGCTGTTGTTTTGATTATTTCTCGAGGAGCACGGCGAGGACGTCTGAATCCAATTTCCCAGCTCTCTCTCTCTCTCTCTCAGTGTGGCCCAATATATAAACAGCCAGCTACAGTGAGCGCTGACAGGGATCCTATGTCTGCTCTTCACCTCTGACCCTGCTCTTATCACAGCGCTAACCTACCTCCTCTGATCCAACCTCCCATCTTTTACCACCTCCGAAACCGAAATAGAGTCTGGACACGGGAGCGAGGAAGACAGAGAATAAGAGATGGGGTTTAGGAGAAGGTGAGTGTGAGAAATTCAGAGGACAGAGAGGGAATGATAGATGGCAGTCATTGGGAATGCAGATCAGAGACATGATAGCAAACCTTATTGATGGAGGGCAGCGGTGAAGTTATGCAGCAGTGGATCCCTTTTGTTATAGAAGCATTTTTTTGTGTGTGTTACTTGATTTATGTTCTGTGACTTCTTCAGTCATGGTGGCAACTGCTGCACCTTCCTCCTACTTAATCTTGGCATCATTTCAAACTAAGCAAATAAATCAACCTTTTTTTTCTCTCAGTGGAACATAAAATAAGGGAGCCAGGAAATTGCGAAATCTGATCTGAGATCTGCAAAAACTCTTGCGGGACTCTCTGCCCGACGACCTATTTTCCCCAGTTTGCTGGTTCCCTTCTAGCCACTACCACATCAAATGTTACAGGTTGTCTATATATACCATACTGCCCTTCAAAACTGCAACAGGAGCATTTATATGAAAATGTCAGTTCATTTCATTTATTGTTGACTAAAGGCCTTTACACACCGGGGGCCTAACGAATAAACGGCATGAAAATGCGAAATACTCGCCTGCAAACTTTGCCGTCCTGGTTCGGACTATGGAGCCTCTATGTTGTTGTTTCATAAATATACAGTGGGTGCAACTTAACCCATTTCTTTCTGCGAAAGCTCAGAAAATCAACCTTGTTGCGAAAAAAAACGCCGCTTTTTCACCGCATAATATTTGCGTTCTGTGTGAAAGTATTCATGACAAAAACAACAGTTTGAAAAATCATACAAATCATACAACATAACACTCCAGGTGTGTAAAGGCCTTAATGAGCTAAAAGCCCCGATATATCATTTTATCATATTGGACCATAATCATTACAGGTATATTCACATGACTTATAAAAGACCTTGACCTATGAATGTCTGTGCTTTGTGTGGTTTTCAACTGATTAGAATAAAGAAGTCGGTACTTTAGCAAACTAACAAGGTCTTCTCCAGCCAGGAAACAAGCCTATTCTTTTATTCACAGGTCAACTCAATTCTGAGGAACTGAGACCTGGGTCTCAAGTCGGACCAGGTCCAAATCACACTCAGTCTAATCGGGTTGGGTCATGGACTGTATAAAATATGCATAAAAAATGGTCAAAGAGGTAGATCGTCGGTGGAGCTGAGGCGGGTCTGGTGACGCAGCACACCAGACCCATCCATCACCTACCTGTCATTCAAAGTGGCCACGCCCTAAATTATGCCTAACTTTAAACCTTAATATAACCCCTTGCAAACATGTTTATTTCTGCTGTAAAGTTGGACATTTTACGGGGGTTTATGGGGAACCAGCCTCAAGTGGCCATGAACTGCAGTTTTTGGCCCTTTGGCGTTGGCTTTATTTCTCAGCACTGGAGGTTGCCGCGTGGGTTGGGTACGATCTTGGTACATCACATGGAACCTTATCATGGGAGAAAATATTTTAGGAAATCAGTAGCTTGCTGTATGTAAAAGATGTATTCTATTAAATTCCAATTACTTTTTGGAATTTGATTTGCAGATATTAAATTGGTTAGAAAATGATTATCTTTATTGGTGCTTTGTTGATGCAGGAGCTGAAAATAGGACTTCCAATTATTTCTATAAATTAGTCTTTGAAGCATATAAACAGATTATTTTTTTGGAATCATTTTCTATGACTTTAATACTTTGGATTGAATCTCTGATATGTTGAGACGCATGGCAGTTTCCAATGTTGGGATTAGAGTTTTGGTGGCAGACCGACCCTTTTGTTTTAACATTTGGATTCCATATTGTGCCTTTAAAGGGGATTTTATTGGCAGAAAAGGAATACAATATTAATAAGTATGTTTTCTTTAGTGTATAATCACCTGGAAATAAGAATGGTTGTGTTTTCGTTACCTTAGAATGAACTGTTTATATCTGCATATGGAGTGGGTCCTCTTCACGGAGCCGCCCGCCATGTATCTACAGTAGCCCAGAACGGACAAACCAAAGACTGGCTCTAGATATGGCCATTCATGCTTTCGCTTCGGCCAACGTAGTTCTCCTACATGCTTGGCACACGGGAGAAGTTTCAATTGGTTGCAATCTGCAACCTCACCGCTAGATGCTGCCAGATCCTACACACTGCACCTTTAAATCCTTTAAGGCTTGTGGCCTATTTTTTTAAACTGTTATCCAAATTTAGAAAACTATATGACATTTGAACAAGAGGTTTGTGGTTTGCAAAGTCAAGGTAGGACTGTAATGAAATCTAATACATGGAAACAACACATGCAAGCGTAATGCTAATAAGTAAACACACTCACATGCAGCGACCAACAGATGCTAGCACACCCTCACACATGCACACACCCTCGGGGGTATTTGTATTTCTGAAGCATATGCGTCCTGTTTTTACCAGTTGGAGTTAATACGGCTCCGTATCTCAATAAGCAGCTTCAGTCTGTTCTCTGATGATCTGAGGAAAACACACATGATTAACGCTCCATTCTGTGTGTGTGTGTGTGTACTTGTTTATGTGTGTGGGAGTACTTTTCTTAAATACAGATAAATACCAGGGCACAGACCCTTCCAGTCTGTTCTATGCACAGTGGGAGAGAGTGTTAATCGGTGTGTGCGTTGGAAAACAGTGATATGAAGCTGATGCCTTGACAATAACATCTTGCTGCTTTAAAAGCTTTATCGCTCGGCGTGTATTTGCATACTGATGACGCCGAAGCTCCAAAAGACATTTAGATCCATGACAGCGATCATTAAGAATCCCCGAACGCACACTTTGTTTACGTGTGGGCCGCTTTGGAGGCAAACTTGGGAACATACATCACGACGAGGCGAGCGAACGTAGGCACACACGTTTTCACACATACGCAAACAAACACTAAAGCCAATGGATGGTGTGTGCAAAGCAGCTCTGCAGTCATGCTACCATCTGTCCTCCAGTTGGTGTTGGTCATGTTGAAGCTAAATCAGAGCAGATACCAGTTAACAACCTGGTTATGTATGGATTTGAGTCATTAGCATTGTGGTTTAAAAATAAAATAAATGAAATGTGGCTTTGAGACTGTGATGTTTCTAAGTTGAATCTCCAGAATAAGAATAAAAACCATACTGAAGGACAAAAAAGGACAAAGGTTTTGCTGCAGTTTCAAGCTTTCGCAGTTGCTTTGAAGCAGTGGTTCTCAAACTGTGGGGTTCAGGGATAGGTTCATGAAGGTTCATGAATGTTAAATCATCAGCGCAAAAGATGAGCAACTGCAGTAAAAGTCAACGGCACAAGTCTGTGTGAATAAAACATAAGGCGATAAGTCAACTACAACTCCCAGGGAGCATTTGGGTAAGAAGCATCCATCCGAAAACATCATTAAAATAACATCTTTAAGTTTGGTGCATTTACTGCGGGGAATATACTTCCAAAACAAGCAGCTCCTCCGCTTTTACATCTCTGTACCGGTGACGTTGTCAGCAGCTTCCACATGTGAAGGAGTGGGAACGTGTAGCTGCACTTTAAAAACAGTTTTTAAAAAGTGTACGGAATAAATTTGGGTTAAAAAAAAATAAAGGCGACTGACAATTTTGTTCTCCAACGACACAAAGTGAGGCCTTTTTCTTTGTTAGTCCTTTCCCTCGTCTTGTTAGTGGTAACAAATCCACCTGTATCGTCTGTGTGACTGTGCATGCGCCTGTGTGTGTGTGTGTGTGTGTGTGTGTGTGTGTGTGTGTTCGCTTTTGCATGTGGGTGAGATCTGTAATTGGCACATGTAAATGGGATGCTTCTGAAGCCAAGTGTAGGCCACGCTGAGTTGAGGGGAAAATAGGGCCATCATTACAGGGATGATAACTGAACGTAGACAATAAGCGTGTGTGTGTGTGTGCAAGTGCGTGTGTGTGTGTTTCTACTGACAGACTGTGTGTTTTTGCTGGATGGATTGTGTGCAGCCAACGCTAGGGGCCAAACAAAGGAGAGTTGTTTATCCATCTCTGCTTTATAGACACTCCACTACTGCACAATGAGCCCACAATAAAAAAACTCACATTCAAAAACACACACACACACAGATAGGGTAGTTACGTGGTTCATAGCCTTGGCACTGTTTGACAGGGAGTGTGTGTGACTGGCTGTGATTGTACATGACAGAGAGAATTGGCGTCACTGCGGTTACAGGACGCATGTGTGTGTGTGTCAGTGTGTGAGAAGTGTACATGAAGAGGGACAGATTTTACATGAAGTGGATGTGACATGTAGCCATGGGTGGGTGAAACGTGTGTGTTTGTGTTTGTGTTTGTGTGTGTGTGTGTGTGTGTGTGTGTGTGTGTGTGTGTATGTGTGTGTGTGGCTGTAGAGAGCTGAACACAGGTGACACTGTTTGCTTGTGTGTTCATTCAAATGGAGGCGGAGATACCGTAAACTCTCAGATAGCAGCCTGAG
>CAKAKR010008448.1:40018-76118 GCA_916700685.1 Adelosebastes latens | reverse complement strand
GTCAGTGTGTGAGAAGTGTACATGAAGAGGGACAGATTTTACATGAAGTGGATGTGACATGTAGCCATGGGTGGGTGAAACGTGTGTGTGTGTGTGTGTGTGTGTGTGTGGCTGTAGATTGCTGAACACAGGTGACACTGTTTGCTTGTGTGTTCATTCAAATGGAGGCGTAGATACCGTAAATTCTCCGATAGCAGCCTGCATAAATAGCATTTATTTACCTCAACAGCAGAGATGAACCAAAATATTTTAACTAGTTTACATTATATAAGATATACAATATAAGATGTAGACCTTTATTCCTAATTCTCCCCCATTTTAAAGGCATATTATATCATGTTTCAATAAGACGTGACAGATTTCTTACACGCCACTGTTTCTTGCTTTGCGGTTGATTCTGTTTGTTGTTAATTCAACCCTCCTCCATGTTTACCTGTTGTCTTAAAGAAGCATACATTTCCACCACATTATTATTATATAATAGATTACACACTCTTTTTAACAAAAATACTGTTGTCATGCACTAATTAATTCAAGCCAGATCATCTTTGCTGTTTTCATTGTTAAGTTTCTGTCAAGGTAACTCTATATTAGGGGCGATGTCACACCTGTAGTTCAGTTGTTCATGTAGTCTGGACCTTGTAGTTCTGGTCTTGTTTGTGTTCACACCATAGACTGTATATAAGAAGTGGATGTAGTCACAGTGACGCAACCCATTGGTTTGTGGACTGTCGTTTTGAGCCCTCAAGTTCGGCATTTTGGCCGTCGCCATCTTGTTTTTGTGCAACCAGAAGTGACACGACAGGGTGGAGCTAAGTACAACCGAACGCTAAATAAGACATTTTTAGGTGACCAAAAGGTTACAATAAACTTTTATGAACTGAAAACACACTGTGAAATGGTTAAAGTTGTAGGACGAAAACACGGACAACTCCCAGACCGGACAACGCCGTGGTAGCGACCTGTCAATCACAAGGTAGCCCCGCCCTAAAGCATCCCCTGCTTTATGGTCTATTTGACTCTAAATGGGACCATAATTTACTAAATGAACATCATTCTGTATTGAAGAAGACTTGAAACTAGCAATTGAGACAATAAACTCATGTTTACAATGTTCACTGAGGTAATAAATCAAGTGAGAAGTAGGCTCATTTTCTCATAGACTTCTATACAATCAGACTTCTTTTTGCAACCAGAGGAGTCGCCCCCTGCTGGCTATTAGATAAAAAGCAAATTTAAGGCACCAGTGGGCTACCTATGGCTTTGAAAAGTGAAGCCAATGCGAGGCTCCACTTTTAAAAGCCGGAGGAAGCCCACTGGTTCACACTGGCATTTCACATACAAACCAAGAGGTGTAAACACAAAGTTATAAAGACTGACAGGTAACTCGTTCATTGGACCGTTTTGGCATCAGCCCTCCTGCATCATCAGTGCTACATGGCTACATGTGTCTATTTACCTTGAGTCTGATGAGTTCACAAAGAAATAACTGATTATGAGCATTAATAGTATAGGGTGAAACTGGACTTTTTATAACATCAATAGTGATGAAGAGGTAGAAACGGGAGAAAAATAGAGGCATCTTGTACCATAATAATATCATGGAGGGGATAGTTACTGTGTGGTCAGTTGCCGCTTAACTAGGAACTGCTAAAATACACGGAGTATTTGTTGCCATGGTTACCAGATGAGCTTATACCAGCTTTCACACCAGCCCAAACAAAATTAACCAAATGCACCAGAGTTAGTTTACTGTAAACCACACCGATTGACAATGTCCCGCTAGTAGTAAACTGGCTTGCACTCAAACACAAAAGTAGTCTTTTAAAGTTCTCATTTGCTTAGTTTTCACTGCAGAAGAACATCAAGCAACAGTTCTGTTAATGTCGGAGAAACTCTGAGAGCAGCAGACCGGTGAGTACGACGGGACTTTGTTGTTGTACTGATAGAAATAGTGCAGGAAATGTACAAATTTACAATTATAAAGCAGGTTATTTTATTAGATCTTTTTTCAGTAACAGCTAAGTAGCTTTTACTTGTAGGTACATTTGAGACTTATTTGTCATATTTGAATACCAGCTTTCATTTGAGAATTTACGGTGTGTGTCTGTGTGAACATCCCAGGTGAGGCAAACGGTAGAGCAAGACACACACACACACACACACACACACACAGACTCTCTCACACACAGAACCCACAAACCACATATCAGGCCCTATTATTTACACTAAACCACAACCTGACGCCTAATGGAGACCTTCACAAGCAGAAAAGACACTCAGAGAGAAATCCCAACTGACTGAGCACAATGTGCAGTTCACATGTGTGTGAGAGAGAGAAAACAAATCAAATGAGATTGAGTGAAGCTCCAAAGTAGAATAAACAAGAATAAAGCTTTTTGATCAATAACTGCGAGCGGAGCTGGACACGGGGAGCGAGCTGACGGGCAGCGAGAGAGGTGTAAGTTGATTATCCGTGAGCTCGGGGATTATCCCTCGCCATTCATCCTCTGCAGTGAACCTTCGTCACCTGGATGGAGAAATAACTGAGAACAGAGAGGCGGGAGGGGAGAGCTGATCTGCACACACTCGTATCTAGGAACTAGATCTACAGGAGGTGAAGCTCTACCCCCTTCCTTCTCCGTCCTCTCTCCTCCCTGTCTCAATTTCTTTGTTACTCTCTATTTTGTTTCTATCCCCCTCCCTTCTTCTCTGGCTGGTGTGGGCAGCAGGGAGGTTCAGATTTCAGATCGCTGGCATGACAGCGACACCGAGGCTGTGCCAAGCTTACCGTGCCTCGGATCATCAGAGAAAGAGAGAGAGAGAGAGAAAGGATACTGGCAGAGACACACTGATCGTCCACGCACAAACACTAACACAAAAATAAACACGAATGCAAACAGAGGGACTAAGACTATTTGAACTGGCAGTGTGTGTGGGTCTATGTGTGTGTGTGTGTGTGTGTGATGCATGGCTCAGCAGGGGAGTGTGTTTGCCAGTCATATCACAGGGAGCACAGCAGTCCCAAACCTGCCAGCGACGCCTGACATCTTTATCCGGGCAGCCTGCCCGCCTCACCCAAAACCCACCGCCCGTCCAAGTCACCTTGATCAGGAGGGAGATCCCATATCAGGGCTTCGTCGCAGTGCACATGGATACTGTACACACACACACACACACACAGATCCAAAATAATCCCCTAAGATTCAAAGCGTGACTCCTCTGTTTAGCGTCATTCAGAAAACTGGACTTGTAGACAAAAATCCTAATTAGAAATTACAGTGTATTTACAGTTAAACTTGAATTTGTATTCTGGCAACAAAATGTAACAAAAAAAAATTGTGACTTTGTTCTAATTATGTACAACAACGGCAGTAAAGCACACACTCCTCAGACTTAAAAAAAATTTTTGTGGTGGATAGTAGCTTTGCACAGCCAGCCCACAAATGAAGCTCTGCTAATTGTGATGTGACACAATCAGACAGAGGTCAGGGAGTCATCAGTTCCTGTAGACCAACATTACATTGCAGGAGAATAGACCAGCCAGAGCCACAAACACAGCACCACATTCCATTTTCAAATTCAAAATACAAAGATGCTCGTCATCCAAGCCTCAAACTGCTGGACTCAGATGAGTTTGAGTGGGTGTCCTTCCAGATCAGCTTTGAAAGCAAAAGCTTGCAAGATTCAGAACCAAGACAAGAACCAAGAATAGCCCTGCATTAAAACAGCACAGTTTGTAACAGTCACATGCAGGATTTTACAACTTGCCGTATCTGAATTTGCATAATCATGACTCGATGTCAACTTTACGCAAATGAGGCCAGTCCATCACGAGTCAGCAGGCTCACGAAACTCTGATCAAACTGTCGTACTAGGCAGCGCTGATCAAATATGAATCAAGATTCTGTTACTGTAGGCCTAATGCCTATTTCCCGCCTCCAGTGTTTTTCAGAAACATATCGTTAAAATGAGAAAGTTGGACGAAATCTATGAGGGTATAACTTGTATGAATAAAGATGGTTAAAATACTGATAGCATTTGTAATCTTTCAAATTTAAAATTGTCAAGTATTGTTTCTCCGTCGCAGCCCCAATTTATGATTTAGTTGGAAAAAGCAAAATATTAATTCTTTCCTGATGCAGCTGGAAATAGTGTGCATTGTATTTAGTGTGCAAACAACACATGTTTCACCTGCACTGCCCACGTATGTGCATCTTCAATCATGCTAGTGGCTCTGTGAGCCTACACTTGCTATATATAGTATATTTGCTAACATTAGCATGCTAACATACAGATGTTTAGCAGGTATTGTTTGCCAGCTCAGCATGTGCATGCTAACATTTTATACTTAGCACTAAACACAAAGTACAGCTGAGGCAGATGGGAATGTCAATAGTTCTGCAGATATTTGGTCAATAACCGAAGAATCTGATCTACTGATGGTGCAAGATGAAAAGTCAAGGGATCACCAAAGTCAGTTTGTGCCAATCCATCGAAGTAGATGTTCAGATATATCACTGGATACGTGAAAACTTCCTGGTACCAAGTCAGTAGTCTATGATTCTTCCTCTGGGGACCATGAACGTCAATGAATCCACCTCATAGTTATAGAGATATGTCAGTGTGAATCAGCGTGGCTAAAAACTACCACTACTTCTAACGTCAGGCTCTTGAAGCTGCGTGGCAAAATGGACGCTAAATGACCACACTGCTTTCAATACTTTGTGATCTGCAATCACTGGCAACCCGACTGTGCGTAGACGGGCAAATACACGGAGAGGTGGCTGTGCAAGGCACTGATTAAAAAGCTGCAGGTGGGGACAGACGGGAGTGTCATTATTATTTATCAGCTCCCTATGGCTAGTCCAACACACCTGGGTACACGTGTGACGGTGCTGCACACACACACACACACACACACACACATACAGCACAGAAACAAAAAGAAAACACATTCCTAGACAGACACACAGAGTTAGGGTTTGATACGCAATTACGGGAGCAAAAGTCAACATTCAGAAACTTAAATCAGCAAAATCTTCCACTTAGAGTCACTTCACTAATCAGAGCCCAGCTGATCATATCAGCCCTTCAGCTAAAACAAGTCAGGCCCGCGAGACAGTGAGGTTGGATTGCTACTCTGGAGAAGACGTTAATTACACTGGATCCCTCTAATAGAGTCACGCTGCACCAATTAAAGACAACAGAGACACAGCGCGGACGTACAGAGCTCATTACTCACGCAAACAACCCAGTTCTCACAGGACAAGGAGATTAATGGCACTCCTCTTATAGCACATACGTAGCGCTTGTATGATGCGAACGCGTGCAGGGACAAAAGCGAGCGAGTGCAGTTGCACGGGGATGAGAAATTGTGGGACAGAAGTAAATACGCTTCACTGTCGGAGAGTTGGAATCATCAATGGACACATGTGCATAGAAAACAATAAAAGAGAACACTTATTTCCAGTGCCCGGTCCTCGTTGCTGGGCAGGACACCAGACTCATTTTCATTTCAGAGAATTTCAAAGATTCCCCATGGGCAATGTGCAGGACGGGGAGGGGGTCGGACAGAAGATGAAGAGGCGATGAAGGGGGTGGTGAAGTCGGAAGAGGAAGGAACAAAAGGAAGAGTTGAAAGGCAGAGCTGAAGAACAGAGGGCGAGAGGGGAACATATTCGTGAGAAATATTGCATGCGTGTATCTATTTTCTTGTTACATCTCTCTTTGAGGCATGAGCATAAGGCGTTGTGGTGATAATTGCATCCACGCTCTCGCTGTCAGGAGCGCCTCTGATCTCTTCTGATGCATGCCGGAACATCTCCTCGCTGTCGTTTCTCTTCCTCTCTGAAATAGGGGTCGACATGCGGCCACTGAGTGGAGGCCTGCTGTTGTGAAGACGGGGCAGAAATCACCATCAGGTCCTCTGACAGAGAAAACATCCCTCTGCTTTTGCTCAAGGCCTTTCAGTTGACTGAGGCTGCTTCTGACAGGCTGTAATTCTGTTTAAAGACAGAAAAAGTGCTACACAGTGTTCAGCAGAAGGCAGGCAAAACTCTTCTTTTCTTATTTTTAGTATTTCTCTCAGGATTAGATGAATGCCGCCGTCTCTCCTCGGTCACACAAAGTGCCGATTGTCCACGTGACCTCTCATGAGGGTCGTTGACTTCCTCTGGCCTGAGCGTGCCCACACTGTGTTAAACAGCCTGGCTATAAAAGGCAAAGCAGAGATGATAGAGGGATTAGGTGCCTCAGTGCCACTTCTGTTTCCCACTGAAAGTCTGATCTCCACCACAGAGACCCCTGTGTTTCCAGACTGACGACTAGCCATGTTTAATCCTTACATCAAATCTGTAAATCTGTCAAAATCCATCATGGCGCCAATTTTATTTGAGCTATATTTCATGGTTACAATGTCGATGCCCTAGTTTTAATCTATTTTATTTTGCATTATGTGCCTTATATTACTGTTATTCATGCACGTTATTAATAAAACACCAACTTATATGTCTGTTCGTTTCTGCTTCCCTTCAGGGATCAATAAAGAGCTTCTTATCTTGCAGAGCTGGCAAGATACCTCTGTGAATGTGAGTATTCTGTTTCATTTTATTTTCAGCCTCAAAACTTTAAGAAAATATTAATAAAATTTAAAAAAGGAATGAAAATGATGCACTGCACCCATTAGAAAATAAGGTGAATTTTCTTTTATATTTTTATTTTATTTTATGTAGCGGTGAACGCAACATTGGGAGGAGGTCGGGGTGGGGGGGTCAAGAAATACAGGACTTTTGCCCAGGAGACCGCCGCTCGTGTCCAGTGTGAAATCAGAAGTCAACGTTGATTTATTTGTCATGCAAGTTTCGTACTTAAGTAGCGCCACTTCCAAAGTTATTTTAAACCAAAGCACGATCTTTTCCTAAACCTAACCAAGTCGTTTTGTTGCCTAAACCTAACCAAATCAATCTTTTCCTAAGCCTAACTAAGATATTTTATTGCCTAAACCTAAGGAAGTTGTTTCCTGTGAAGATGGAAGTTTATTTTGTACAGACAGTATGTATGTAACGAGCAGAAATTGACACATGTTGCTGAACATTTGTAGGAAAACTAACGCAAAAGGAGGAATAACTGTTTCGTAAGATATCATACGAACCGTTGTGTGAGAATACATTGCTTCACTATCTCTTAACATAGCAAATAGTTATTTGCTGCTATATTAATGCTCTGGATATCGTATAGAGCACCTTTAAGGGATTACCGAAGATCACAATGCCCGTACCAAATTTCATGGCAAACCATCCCATAATAGTAAAGACATTTCGCTGTTCCTTTTCCATGGTGCGGTGGAGGTGAACACTGTGTGTGAATGTGTGGTGACAGATTGAGGGTGCTGCTGGGAGACTCTGGGGGCCGATGACACCTCTTGCTCCTGTTGCTGCAGCTGAATGTGAGCAGCACTCTCTCCGATACATCCCGCTACGCCCCCGGCAACAAAAAAAAAAAAAGAGGTGGCACAGGTTTCAAAAACGTCACACTCGCCCTCTTTTTTTTCTTTCCATCTGTTTTAGTTTCCCTCGTTTGTCTCCCTCATTTGTCTTCTCACAAGAGACGACTTGTAACACATAGATGTCTCCTGCCTGAGAAGCTTTGCTCCACGGCATTAAATTGCCTCTGTGTGACAGAGAGAAAGAGGAGCAATTTGCAGCCAGTTTCCACACCTCATATCTCATCACAAGAGGCGCTAAAAAGGTGCGAGGCATTTTTTTTTTTCCTGAATCAGCAATCATTCTGATAACTGAACACCAGTAATTCATCCGCTGCTTTTGCATCTTGAAGCATCAGCATATTAAGATTCGGAAAGGTTCGAATCAGGATCTTGAGTTTTGTTTTTCTCCCTCTAACAAAGCAGAAATTCCACAGAAGTGATGTTTAAAAGGCTCAGAAGATGAGCACTGTTCTACGGCATTAGCCTGACGAGAAGAAAATGACAGCCTGCGTTTCTCAAACTCTGCCGAATACATGCTCTCTCTCCGTACTTCCCATCTCTCTGACATGCTTTGGTTAGAAGTTGAGAACCAGGGGGAATTCCAGCCATGATGAAAGAGTGCAGCAAACTCCAGAGTAAACAGGGCTAGACCGAACCGAGAGACCCCCGAGAGACAAGTGAAGTCATTAATGCATCAAAGGCTGTCAAAAGAATACCGTCTGAGAGTCGGAAAGTGTAAACACAGCAGATGGCGAGCATCTCATCCTTGGACGGGAGATTCAGGCCCGCTGACACAGTATTAGCCCCTACTGAGGTTGTTTGTATCGGGCCTGTCAGTCGGAAGGGATAATGGGTGGAAATAGCTGCACGGATTATGAGATTAGGCTGTGCAGATCTGACAAGAACTGTGAAAATACCTCATCACAAAAAATATTAGTCATTATCGTTAATATTATACAGTCAAAATTCTCCTTTATTACGAGTTGGGTCTTATTTTGGGGGTTTTGGTCATCGTATCCATCGGTTTTGAGAACATTGTAATCAACAAATTCATCATGAAATCTGCAAACACGCCAAAGTTGCTACGACAAAGCGTGGCGGGACGAGAAACATGAGCTGTTAGCATGTGCGCAGGAACGTATTTTCAGCGTGGATGTATAAAGAGAACTGGATACAGAGTTGGAGGTGGGGTCCCATTCATTCCTATGACAGTTGCACATCTTAAACATATAGGCTTAACACACAAGGGCTGATAGCTACTTACTTTGTGGTGTTTAACTGAACATGTTATTATTAGTGCGTCATGTTTCACATCCCGACTGTGTCATTTGTCTGCCCTCAGAGTCAGCAGCCGCCAGTGCTTTCTTATCTTCTAGCCTAAGCCATTATTGAGTTAGCTGCTGCTCTGAGCTCATATGAGGACACCGAGATTCTGGATAAATGCGCCCACGGCCCCCGTCTCACTCTCACTAGTGAACTTGTCTCCCCTTTTTTTCCATGGATTATTTTCTATTAATTTATTTAAAGTGAAGAAATGTGTGTTGCTTCTGTGTGTTACTTTGTTATGGCCCATTATCTTTGCTCCTGTTTAGCATCTCCCATAAACGTATAGTTGAGCATGATGCAGTCATGTCAGGATAATAAGGTAGAATGTCATACATGTGTTTATCTATCAAATCTACCATTTTTCTCATACTTGAACCACAACAGAGTAAAGCATTCAAAGCACTATTACGAATAAATTAAATAAGCACTTAAACTGTTAAATAATTTGATGGTATGACATCATCCCTCACTGCACAGGACAATTGCGTTCATGCACAATTACAGCAAGTAAAATAGGTCAAAGTGGAACCAGGAAGTGACTGTGATGTTTATAACTGACAGTTTGGTGATAATTTTTATGATACACTTAAATTGTTTTGGGCTACTGTGGGGGTTTGTTTACAAAAATTACAAAATACTAAATTGTGGCCAAAACTTCGAATACAAGACCCACGTTGTAAACATAGACTGTATGTCAGAAGTGGACGTAGTCACCGTGACGTCACCCATTAGTTTGTGGACTGACCTTTTGGAGCCTTGAGTTGGGCATTTTGGCCGTCGCCATCTTGGTTTTATGTAACCAGAAGTGACACGAGAGGGTGGAGCTAAGTACAACCGAACGCTGACGAAGGCATTTTTAGGTGACCAAAATATTACAATCAACTGAAAACACACTGTGAAAGGGTTAAAGTTATTACACAAAAACGCGGACAAGACCCAGACCGGATTACGTCGTGGTAGCAACCTGTCAATCACAAGGTAGCCACGCCCTAAAGCATACCCTGCTTTATGGTCTATTTGACTCTAAATGGGACCATAATTTACTAAATGAACATCATGCTGTATTGAAGAAGACTTGAAACTAGCGATTGAGACCATGAACTCATGTTTACAATGTTTACTGAGGTAATAAAACAAGTGAGAAGCCCTGCTGGCTATTAGAAAGAATGAAAGTTTAAGGCACTTCAGCATTGGCTTCACTTTACAGACCTGGAGGTTGCTGCCTGGTTGTAATAGATTAGAATGACCCTCTAAGAGTCAATCAGTATGGGTTGTGGTTGACCTCAAGACGTTGAAGAGAGGTTTGGCAGATAATATCCACAAACATGACTGAACACAGGATGGTGTTTTGTCAAAGTGGCATTCAGTGAGCATTCAGCAGCCCTCAAGTTTCCCCAGTGACAACTGAGCCAGCGTCCGGCACAGAAACTAGATAATTAAACAGACAATGAAGGGTGTGGTTGAGCAATGCGACTGTCAGGGTGATCCCATTTTATTCATGCTTCGCTTCCTGCCCGACAGCCTCGTCTTGACCCCACAGTCACACGGTGAAAGACGTGAAATGAACACGAGAGGCCGGTGTGGCGGGGGGGGGACTGGGGGCTTTAATCTGTTTGGTCCCAGACTGGCTGCTGGCCCCATCCGTCTTCCTCCCCTGTCTGTCTGCTCCTGTGAGGTGCCCTCTTTAAACTGTAATCACAGAGAGGCGAGTGAGGTGAGGGATGTGTGGGGACAGAAAGAGAGAAGAGGACAGACGGAGATCTCTCTCTGTGTCTCCTATCCTCTCTCTATCTTCAGTGTGTATACTCCTTTGCTGTAACGGATTAGATCACAAGCTTGACAGTATCCATCCTATCCGCAGATCAATCAGCGTGGACCGCGTGAGCGTCAGCCCAACGCACACAGGACATATCAATTAGGAGGGAACTGTGTGTGTGTGTGTTAGGCGTGTGAGGCGTATCGGGGAAAGCAAACACATTTCCCCTTATCTTATTTGACCTGAAAGTCTAAGAGGTCAAGTGCAAGGGGAGGTGGAAAAATGTATAGAAAATCCTCACAATTTGAGAAGCTGTAAACGGCAAATATTTGGAGTTTTTCCTTGATAAATGACTTAAACAATTAATCAATTAACCAAAATTGCCTAATTGATTAATCTTAGGGCTGTCAGTTGATTAAAATATTGAATCCCGATTAATCACATCATTGTCTATAGTTATCGCAAATTAATCACACATTTTTTATCTGTTCAAAATGTACCTTATTAACACCAATTAATAACACAAAACAATGACAGATATTGTCCATAAACCCTCACAGGTACTTCATTTAGCATAAAAAATATGCTCAAATCATAACATGGCAAACTGCAGCCCAACAGGCAACAACAGCTGTAAGTGTGTCAGTGTGCTGACTTGACTATGACTTGCCCCAAACTGCATGTGATTATCATAAAGTGGGCATGTCTGTAAAGGGGAGACTCGTGGGTACCCATAAAACCCATTTTCATTCACATATCTTGAGGACAGAGGTCAAGGGAACCCTTTGAAAATGCCCATGACAGTTTTTCCTCGCAAAAATGTAGCGGAAGCTTGCAGCGTTATTTAGCCTCCTTCATGACAAGCTAGTTGACATGGTTGGTACCAATGGATTCCTTAGGTTTTCTAGAATCATATGATGCCAGTGGCATTAAAACAAATTTGCGTTAACGCGTTATTGTCGCGTTAACTTTGACAGCCCTAATTAATCTACTATCGTTTCAGCACTACTATAATTTAACTATAATTGCTGAACATATGCAGCTGTCAACAAGAAATTAAAGCTATTTTCCCTCCACTTACTCAGTTTAAATATTCTTAATATATGATCTGCTCCCTAATCCATACTGCAGGCCACATGTCAGTTTCATGTACGTAAAACATCTTCACACACACACACCTAGAGCTCCAGATCGATGGCACTGGACAAGTGGATCAGCGGCTGAAAACATGAGGACAGATTTCATTACAAAAATGATCGATGAAATCAATAGATCACGTCTACGTGTGGGTGTGGGTGTGTGTACATGTGGACAGCTCCAGAATAATACGCAAGTCTGGTCCTGATGTAGGGAGAAAGAGCCGTCCACAACTGACTGCTTTTATGACACCTATGGGTGTGTGTGTGTGTGTGTGTGTGTGTGTGTGTGTGTGTGTGTGTGTGTGTGTGTGTGTGTGTGTGTGCCCTTGTGGTCTCTCCCAGAATACTGATCTGGGCTCTACCTTCGTGGTGAAATATGATAGCTGCTTACAAATAAGCTCAGAGAGCGATGCACATATCATATCCTCTTCCTCTGCAAAGCCAGAGATACACATCTTCAACCGACAACAAAGGTGTGTGTAAGTGTGCATGTGTGCATGTGTGTGTGTGTGTGTGTGTGATATATATCCCAGACAGAAACCGAACATGTGTGTGAGCTCACCCATATGTCTACCTGCCTTTTTGTGTGAACAAGAGGGCAGTGACTGAGTGTGTGTTTGATTTAAGGAGGCACCGTGCCAACTGTATGTGGGGCCCAGAGGGGTCAACACAGGAATGTGGAGTCCTACCTTTAGATGTGTGTGTGTGTGTGTGTGTGTGTGTGTAACGGGGGGGAAGCATGCACCTGTGGGTACCATCGTTAAGACAAAGATGGAGTGGTATGTTAGAAACTGACTCATGACTCAAAGGAGGACCTACAGTCTGTCAGGTAGCTTCTATAATCTCAATCTTTCATTGGTGTAATATATTGTAGTCTGTAGTCTGAGTGGACAGACAGACGTGTCTCACTTTCACATAGTGAACATGTGTGAGCAGCTGTGTGTTCATCACACCACATCAGCTGCATTGTGGGCTCCTTTCTGATCCGAGCAGACAACACCCGAGACATGAATGAAACAGCTGATGCCAATCAGAGAATATAAAGTGCGACTTCAGTGCCCCGCATGAATTAATTCTTCATATACTGTATGTTGTTGGTATGGATGTCATTTTTTTAATTATGTAAATTCTGCGATATGTGAATCAATCAAATTTGAAGTGAATTAAAAACTAAAATCTGGTCCTCTCTCTAGGTTCCATGGTGGAGAGGAGGTTGTGTTGCTCTGGCTCTATCTATTTGGCGTGGAGAGGAGGTCGTGTTGCTCTGGCTCTTTCTATTTGGCGTGGAGAGGAGGTTGTGTTGCTCTGGCTCTATCTGTTTGGCATGGAGAGGAGGTCGTGTTGCTCTGGCTCTATCTATTTAGTGTGGAGAGGAGGTCGTGTGGTTCTGGCTCTATCTGTTTGGCGTGGAGAGGAGGTTGTGTTGCTCTGGCTCTATCTGTTTGGCGTGGAGAGGAGGTCGTGTTGCTCCGGCTCTATCTGTTTGGCGACGCCGGGAAGCTGCTTGACTTGACATCCTCCTGGATCCACCTTCTCACATATGTTCACATTATACGTATTCATTTTTGTCATATGGATTGTCTATGTTGTATTTTCATTATGTTGTTACTCTGTACACACGACATCTATTGCACGTCTGTCCATCCTGGAAGGGGGATCCCTCCTCCTGATCCCCGGTACCTGCGGTACTGTTGAAAAACAAGTACCGCCACGTTTTCAGAATTTTGACATCGATTTGGTACCAAAGTGTTGGTTCTCGTGACATTCTTAAGACCAAATGTAGCTTCATTGCAAGCATTGAAACAGCAACATCAGCATACACCACAGCAATAAACTAACACACATCCATTAAGTGTAAAAGCATTCTTAAGAGACCAAAAGTCATTGCTATCCTCAGGGAAATTGCTTTGTGTTTGAGACAAAGGATCTCCTGTCTGTCCTGTCTTCTTCTTGCTTATAAAAAAAGCTGATGTGCTCTACGCATAGCATAGTATAGTAAAGTGTAGTATATGTTGCAGTATGCTATAGTAGGTTTTCATACATATTGATTTTTTACTTGGGTTGTGCTTAATTTACTGAATGAAAGGACAATAAACTTGACCTGCGTTTGCTGCTGCCTACTCTGCCTACTCTGCCCACTCGCTCTTCAACAACCTCACTGGATCTCCCTGATACAGTATGTGCTCTGCTCTCATCCAGCTGACTCTGAATGTACAGCCGGTCGGTCCCCAGCCGCCCCGCCGCTACTGATGTCCTTGGGAGAAAATATTCCCTCTACTGCTCTCTCTCTGCCTTTGTTGCAGACACTTGAAAGCTCAAACATGTCCTGCATTGCTGCTCTTCCTCCCTTTTCATCTGCGCAGACCAGCGACTACATGCAGCGAAAATAGTTCAAAACTTATTCTGTGTGCATTTTTATCAGCGTTGTACACGCAACTACCAGAAACTGCTGCATTTAAATTGTGATTGCTTTCACTTTAGCTGTAGCTTTTTTTTGGTTTCTCACTTTTCTGTCACTTAACATAGACTATACTGTATTTAAAGAAATAGTTCCAGTTTGGGAAATACGCTTATTCGCTTTCTTTCCGCGAGTTACATTTATTGGTAACACTTTATAATAACCATCATTTACAAATAGTTGATTAAACTTAGTTTATAGTTATTTTACTGTTAACAAACAATGAAATGAAAATTAATAATGTTTACTAATTATTAGTAATGCTATGTTATTTTATGAATGTGAAACTACATGTATCTGGACAGTTCTATATATTTTTTCCTTCCTTCATAAACTTATGATTTTAAACATAGTTTTATTTGAGATGAACTTTGTGGGTTATTTTTTCCTTGTGCAGTTATGGACCTACAAGTGAGATGTTTGCCATCTTAGTCCTTGGGTGTCCAGAAAGGCGCCACTAAATAAAATGTATTATTATTATTATTATTACCCAATGATTTGTAAACCTTTAAGAAAAAGTTTGTAAAACATCCATAAACATTACATAAATAGATGGACCAGAAACCAATTGTTAATCATTGACAAAGTATTAACTATCTATCTAAATGTTTATAGATGCTTTACGAAGTATCAATTAACCATTTAACAAGGTATTATAATCATTAGTTGCAACTTTATAATAGCCATCCAAATAATCATTATTATCTATCTATGTAATGTTTATAAATGTTTTACAAACAATTTCTTAAATGTTTACAAATATTTACTACTAATAATAATACTTGTTAAAATGTGTGCAACAAAAAACTGTTAAAATAATATAAATTATAGCATTACTAATAATTACTAAATGTTATTAATTATAATTCCATTGTTTGTTAACAGTAAAATAACTATTTACAAAGCTTAATAATTGTCAATTTACCATTTATAAATGATGGTTATTATAAAGTGTTACCGACTTATTTTCATCTTTATGTTAAGCTAAGTTAACTCGCAGCTGTATGCGTGAGATGTGAGAGCGGTATCAATATTCTCTTCTAAATGCAAGGAAGCGAATAACCATATTTCCCAAATGTCAAACTATACAGCTGTGAATGTCAATGTTGTAAAACAGGCTGGACTGTGAGCTGTACAGGAATTCACAATGGGTCGGTCAGCGTACATGCATGTGCACACCTACACACACACACACACACACACACAATGCAGCATTTTTAATTCACTTAGCAGCAGAGCTAACACATTCGTTTACCCCATGCAAATGAGAAAGTCATAAACGAAAGCGGAGCAATAGCAATAGAACGGCATTGCCTAATCAATCATGGTGTGTGTGTGTGTGTGTGTGTGTGTGTGTGTGTGTGTGTGTGTGTGTGTGTGTGTGTGAGAGAGAGACGGGCAGCGGCGCTCTCAACCCTTCATATTGCCTACAAAAACTAATTCCCAACAACACAGATGGCACAAACAAAAACACGACAACGCGGCGCGAGCTCTCACTCATCACTGCGCACTCAAGAGAAGCCTCTGAGCAGAGGATCAATCACTGCATGAGAGGGGGAGAGGATAAAACGACATAAGAGAAATGAAACTGAAAGGAAAGCATGTATAAACATGCACACACACACACACAAACATTCAACCAAGTGTGTGAGTGTGTGTGTTTACGGCTGAGGGCCCAGTGAGGAGGAATGAAGCAGCTGCAATCCAACAGCCACAGACACAACAATGAGTCATCCTGGCTGTTGTTCATATCAAACAGACACTAGTGGGAATTCCAGGGAGAGACACAAGTTGTATTGACCATAACTGAGCCAGCGTGACTGTAACTAGCGACCATCTAGATCTACTTAGATTCAGTAAAAAGTGGTCAAACATCCAGAGCACACACCTGAGTGTTTGCAGTAGCACAGGTGCTTCCTTTGAACAGCTGACAATGTATTTCCCTTTGCAGTCAGACTATCTAGTACAGATATTAGACTGTTTCCAGTTTGTTGGATCCAAGTAAACTTAAGATATATTATTTTGTCAAAAGTCTTTAAAGGCATAGTTCGGGTGTTTGGAAGTGGGGTTGTATGAGGTATTTATCCATAGTCAGTGTTTTACCGACAATAGATGACGGTCTGCACGCTCCCAGCTTGGAGAAACGGACATTGAATTACCGCACCGGGGAAATTAAGCCGTTGTATCCATCTATGCTCTTGCCAAAGACACCAGACTCCATTGAAAAAAAAAAACGTAATTTTACCTTGCAGAACACGGTAGTAGCTGGTCTACCGTCTGCTGCCTATATATATATATATAGCGTACTCTTAAATTGATATTGATTTTTTTAGGTGGGCCTTTCTTTTAGGTGCTAAAAAATGTTTTGCTAAATTACGTCATTGCTTTGCTTCTGTGCGGTAACTCCTGTCGGTTTCTCCAAACTGGGGGCGCACCAACTGTCATCTACTGTAGGTAACACACTGACTATGGATAAGTACCTCATACAACCCCACTTGACAACACCCGAACTAGCACTTTAAGGAACAAAAAAGGAAGCGCTTGCAGTTGAAAAATCCCCACCAACATGTGTAACATCTTCTGTAAAGCCAAGGAAGAGGACACAAACAGCAAACTCAAGCAAGGGGAGAATAAAAGAAAACGATAGGGATTGTTAAAGAGAAACACCAGCACATCAATACACGATGGATTTCCTTAATTTCCCGGTCTCAACTGATTACAATCATTACACAAAGATATTACCGAATTACATATTGATGTTTTAAGCTGCACTAACTTCAAGTCAATCTCATAAACAGCAGCTTCTGGTTTCTGCGGTAAAGTAAAAAAAAAAACAGCCCCTTAAGTGCAGAATCTGGCTTCCACCTCATCATCTCCTCTGTAAGTTGCAAAAATGGAAAAAGCAAAGAGGCCTTCAGAGGTGGAGAACTCATGTAATATGCATGGCCACTAGTTCTTTGAGTGTGTGAATGTGAATGTGAGTGTGTGTGTGTGTTTGCCAGGCAGGCTTTCATGGCAGAATGACGGAGGAGCAGGAAGAGAAAGGGAACAGGAGAGGAATAAGAAACAGCCGAACATGTTTTTGGACCCTGCGACGGTTCTTCTCCATCTGACAGAAGTGAGAGAACGGTCCACCAGAACAAATATTCCCCCACCTCTCCTTTCAATCTGCCTGCGTTCATCTCTCTCCTCTCTCAATATGTCAATGTAATTTGTTGCTCGCTACCGTGACACAACTCAGGAAGGCGTAACCACAGGCTAGGACAGTTTCAGTAAGTGTGTGTGTGCAACGTATGCTCATACAACAGTTCTTATGATATCTTACGAAAAGTTATTTGTCATTTTGCGTGCGTTCTCCTACG
The DNA here is from genome assembly GCA_916700685.1 of Adelosebastes latens. NCBI lineage: Eukaryota > Metazoa > Chordata > Actinopteri > Perciformes > Sebastidae > Adelosebastes > Adelosebastes latens. The sequence goes on along the minus strand of CAKAKR010008448.1, from coordinate 58,591 downwards.
AATGTTGTGGCGTTATTGAAGTACAGAAGTTACGTGACAAATAAATCAACGTTTTGGTTAAAATAATTACGGAAGTGGCATTACTGAAGTACGGAAGTTACGTGACAAATAAATCAACGTTTTGGTTAAAATAACTACGGAAGTGGCATTACTGACGTACGGAAGTTACGTGACAAATAAATCAACGTTTTGGTTAAAATGGCTGCAAAAGTGGCGTTACTGATCTACAGAAATTATGTGACAAATAAATCAATGTTTTGGTTAAAATAACTACGGAAGTGGCGTTACATAAGTACGGAAGTTAGGTGACAAATAAATCAACATTTGGGTAAAAATAATTATGGAACCGGCGTTACTGAAGTACGGAAGTTACGTGACAAATAAATCAACATTTGGGTTAATATAACAAGGAAGTGGCGTTACTCAAGTACAGAAGTTACGTGACAAATAAATGAACGTTTGGGTTAAAATAACTACGGAAGTGGCGTTATTTAAGTACGGAAGTTACGTGACAAAAAAAGTCAACGTTTGGGTTAAAATAACTACGGAAGTGGCGTTACGTAAGTACGGAAGTTATGTGACAAATAATTAAACTTCTGGTTTCACAAAGGATTACCAACACCAGTATCCTGGGCTGTTTTTGACCCACCCATCTATCCCTACACAACGTCTGTGGCTCTTTATACTTATAAACTTACTTACGCTCTTTTATTATGTGGATTGTATTGATTTTGTGGGATATATACGAACCATGTGAATAGTACATTTCTTTTCGTAGGTATAGCCACGAACGGTGTATGAGAACAGCCTGAAGTGTGTTTGTGCAGAAGCAGAGATTATCAAAGGGTTTTCAGCACATACAGAAGATGAAGGAAGGTTAATTAATATTGTAAAGAACATTAATATTGGAAGAAAGATCTCTTAAACATAATGGTATTCTTGCCTCTTCACATTTGATAAGGAGGGAAATATCAAACACAGGCACCCTCTCGAAAGGCAACATAAAAGATAGATTTATAAAAAAAAAAACTGTTGATCTCAGACAGCTGCCTCAACGCAAAGTCTATAATAGAGCTCTCCAGTAAATGAAAAAAAGAAAATAGATGAATTGGACAGGATGAAAGTTCAGTCTTAATTACAGTCCGACTCTAATTGACTGGTTGACCAATTACTGTGGTTTTTTGGGGGCAACGTATCAGTGCAGCCGTGCATATAATTACAGTAGACATCCTACTTGACCAATGAGTGAGCTTAGCATACAGAAATAAACAAACACACTTTGATTCATAAGTAGACATTAGGTCGACTTTATCCATTTGCAGTGATGAGAAATGCTGCAACACAGCAGCGACGACGTATTAACGAATGAATCAAACATGTCCCATGTTTGTAAACGTTTTGCCAAGTGGCCGTGTAGCGATTCTCCAGTAAATATTAATGATTTCTGTGTAAATCTGCTCCTGCCCTGATTAATTAATGAGATTTGTTAAGCCAGAGCACAAACCTAAAGAAAATGTTTCAGATTGCTGACTGTGTGTGTGTGAAGATGGTGAGATGTGACTAATCGCATTACTGTCGGAGCAAAATGCGGCTCTGATTATACAAAAAGTGACACACACAGGCGCACAAAAGCACTCTGACTGACAAGACGCACATCTATGATTAATGTCTATTGTCGTCGTGCCGTGAGTCACAGGTGAAGAGGTTACAATGTCGGCATCATCTCAACTGGGTCAGCGCAGACAAACAAACACTGACACACGAAACAGAGCTTGTGTGTAGGTAGCTAAATTTACTTTTCTGTCCCTCGTGTCTTTGGTAGATCTGTGAGATTCGCTGGTGAACAAGTTCTCCCTGTGAAAATGTACTTTTGAGGCTTACTAGAGCCTCGAGCCGGCCGACTCATGATGAAACTGAATGAAATATCAGTGATCGACAGAAAACAAGCAAAAGGAGGTTTGGGGTTGTGATTGTGATAAAGACGTGCTTATAGGGAATACTCTCTGTGATAGGGAGAGGGGTTAAGAGAAAAGGATGAAAGAATTGGATGGAAGACGGAGGAGTGACAGGTGAGATAAATGAGTGTGGATTTACTCTCAGACACACAGCATATTAAATGAGAGGGAAGCAGCCTGGAGGGCGGAGCAGAAAGCCTTCGGACCAGAAATTAAAGACATCGGCTGGCGAGGAATCCTTGAGCAAGGCGGCTGACCGGGAGTTGCTCCCATCACGCAAGAAATGTGGAAAACTGGACAGGAGCGGCTACATTTTGTGCCCGAAGGCAGCTGGGAGGAGTTGAAAGATGGCAGAGACAATCAAGCACTGCTTCAGTGATGTTTGCTCTCTAAGAAAAAGTTCTCAGACTTTCTGCAGCTTCAGAATACTGAACGGCGCCGTGAAAGATGGTCCAATCACGCTTCCTCGTGCATGATGAAAGTGTAGTCTAATTGTTGGAGGGACGCATTCTGCTAATAGAGTCTGCCGCTCTAACGCAGCCTGATATGAGAAAACTTATTCATCTGTATCAGAGAGGTGATTGACAGCTGGCACAGGTACCATATGGGCTCCTCCGGCGGCAACAGCAGAACTGAAATAACACAGCAGGTGCTTTGATCAAAGCAACTTCCTATTTTCATCCCCCGTGCTTCGGGAGGACATCTGCATAGCGGCTTTGCCCAAGGGAACGCTGACACAGCAGGCCGGGCTTCCTCAGCATCAGCACAATGCAACTGGATGTGAGAGTGTGTCTGTGCGCGAAGGGGGAACACACAGGAACTACACACCGCCTTTCCGTTCCCAAGCAGTCAGGGTCGGGGGGTAAATAACAGTGAAGGACTCTCTCTGATGGAGATGCAGATAAGAAGGCACAGTTTCAGAGGGTTGCACAGAGGGGGAAGCTTCAAAGGGAAATATTCACCGGGTGCAGCTGGGGTTGGATGGAGTTTAGCTGTAAATCAGAAACCTTTTTCAGCCAAAAAAAAGTTGGTCCACTGAGCGAATGATAATATTCCTTCACAGAGTCCTTTTCATTCATTCTGCTGAGACGGCAAAAATCAGTGCCAAGAGCAGCAAATGTGTCACCGTTTTGATTTAAACACAGTCCAGTGGATGAAACAAAGTACGGAGATATCTGCACGTCAGAAGAATAATGTAGTTGTTACTGACATTACTGACATAATGCCGCTCTCCACACACTCAACTCACTCATACATACCAGACTTTGTACATAAACAAGTTAGCTATCACTTCAGGACTTCACCTCTATATGAGGTGAAACCACTAAAAAATAAAAGTTTCTTCATTTAACTTGTTGATTGCTTAACTCGACATGAGGTAAACAAACTTCAATAGGATCTTGATATTTTGGGGAAATGTTGATGCTGCCGCACGTGAAATAATTCTTAAATTACAGGATCATTTGTTCCCATCTTGGGACAATTTAGGTTTACATACTTGTCCTTTTTTGAAAAACCGTCACCAAAGAGTGCTGCCAAATTCAGCATTCAAAGTGAAGCCAGATTTCACTGGCGGTTCGGTGTTTGTACCATTTCTCTCCTGTTGTCTCTCCATGTAAGGATGAAAAACCACAAGCAACACAAACATCTCCGACTGCAGGTAAGAAAAAAAAAAACACTGTGGTTCATATTTCTTTCAAGAGCAGAAAAACACAGCTTCAGGCGTATCCCTTTCAAGTCCTCAACCCAAGTAACTCCCAAAGAGCCATTTTCACACGAAAACATTTCTGTTTTTGAACTGGAATACTACTCACTAGCAGTCAACAAAAAAAAAGAAAACAACAGGCAATCAATGCAGCACATAAAAAAAATCTCCAGCACATTTTTATGTAAGCGCATCATGTAGATTATCTCCATATGTTAATATGGCTATAACCCTGCAGGAAAACAGCTGAGATTAAGCTTGTGTGTGCAGCGAGTGCTTGTACACTCAGCCGAGTGTGACATGTCTTCAGCCCTGAACAGATAACTGCACTGCGAGAATCTGCCTGAGCGTTGTACCGCGACGAAACCCCAACGTGGTGTTCAGTGGATGAATCGGAATAAATTGAAATAACCGGGGAGATCAGCAAGAATGAAGGGCAAAGTCACTGTTACTGAAAAACTGGAACCCTAGCTACATAGAAATTAAAATAAAACGTTAGGTTTGTGTGTCATTGAATCAGTAATACTTGTATTTATTTCTTTAGCCTGTAAAGTGTGCGACTTTGAATGTCTGTCTGTTCATTCTCTCCCCACACACACACCGCCCGACCAAAGAGCCGTCCAATCCAATGGATCCTGACCACTAAGAAGAGCAGGCCGATGAAATATGCATGACAGGAGAAAAAGCTCCCCGCCTTAGCGCACAGAAATGTTCTGCCTCCCTCTCTCGCTCTGAGCATAAAACATTGATGGCGGCAGTGCTCGCCGGCGCAGCAGCTGAACCGCTGGATGGAGCGCCGAGCTGACCCAGTGGAGGGTTAGCCAGTTCACATCTAATTCTGGACTTCACCCACGGGACCACAGGGCTGAAAAAAGGAAAGAGCCGGGCAGCTTTACCTCGAAAAAAAGGTTTTTCCTAGTTCAAACCAGCCCTGTGGTGTGTGCGCCGCGAGACATGACAGAATTGTTGATATGTAAGGTCATGTGCTTCTACTTCTAAGAGAACATACAAACGTTCCTGGGGTTGTGCCTCCTACGTTGTAGCTGTGTTATAGTAGCAGTGATACAGCACATGATGGAATTCCATCCTGATTTGGAGGTGGGCTGTAAGACCACAGTTTAGATGGAAATGATTCCGCCTCTAGTACAGTGGTTCCCAAACTGGGGGGCGCGACCCCTCAGGGGGGCCCAGAGTTATAGAAGGGGAGGCGCGATGAGACTAAATATTGATGATGCATGTTTCTGCACTAGCCTGCGGGGGGCTTAAAAATATCTTTTATCTACAAAAGGGGGGCCCCTGCTCTATGTGCTGCTGTCTTGCAGCTTCGTTATGAGTGCATACTTACTACTGTTGGTAGTAAGGGGTCTGCAGATGTCAGGCATGTCTAAGAAAAAGGCTCAAGTACTTGAAAAGTCCTGCTCTTTTTCTGCAGATAGCGACAGCCACCACATTTAGAGCAGGCACTGTCACCTGTATGTCACCTAATTAAAGCTAAATGTTCATAGTGGAAAGATAAACACTCAAATGTTACATTTTCATTGTAAAATCCAATAATGTCCCCCTCAACTCTTGTTATCACTGTGTGATTTTGTGACCTTGCAACTTTTTGGAAGTCAATTGTGGTCCAATACGCAACTTACACAAATGTGATGTTGAAACATGAAACCTCCAGTGCACTGAAAATGGACTTTTCAGTGAAGTAGGAGACATCTTTAAAAGGTGCTAAATGCGAAATTGGGAGCATTTCTATTGCCTCTGCGTGGCTGTCAACATGGCGTCAGCGGCTCGTAGTAACGGTGCTAACAGTGAAAACTACGGCAACACTTCTGACAGAGTTAACAGTGTTTACCTGGGGGGAACCGGAGGGTGGTTGCTACGCTTCCGTGATGCCGGTTGGGATGGCGTTATGAGCTGTAACCGCTGTATGAGAGCAGTGCAGAGCAGCAGTGGGACACATGCACTAAAAGCACGTGCGGCCGGCCCAGCTATGTCAACAAAGCAAGGAGAAGCTTGGATTGCGACACACACACACACACACACAGAGGGAGAGTGACTTCATTCTCTGCTCAGGTAGACATTACTCCTCAGGTAATAAGTTTTTTTTCTGCTATATTAATGCACTGGATATCATAAAGAGCACCTATAAACTGTTGAAATAAAAAATATTTGCATATTTTAAAGTCAAGTCATTTTAACCATTGAACTTTTTTGGTGTCAAACCATTGTTGTAGATGAAAGCTGATGTAATGTAGCACACGCTTGTATATTGTCTAACACCACAAAGATTAAAGTTGTGAATTCTGACCTGACGATATCACAGATAGTTTCAGCCAACTAACTTTAACCCAGACCACACACTTACAACATGCCTCACTGTAATGAACCCTACGTCGAATAAAATAAAGCATATCTTTTCACCTATTCCGATTTTTTCCAGTGATAACATAAGCCACATGATACAATGTACAAATGACAAAAGTGCAGAATTTTTTGCATCATGTATCTGAATATCTTACCAGCTCAATCGTACCAGCTTTCAAATGCCAATAAACTTTCTACCCAATAAAACTGGGACATTCCAGTCCAAGCACTCTGCCCATCAAATAATCCCGCCCCTCCCTTCCTATCTGATATTTCATTGGTTCACACTTTTGATGTACTGCAAATGAAACAAGAACCTCTCAAAACACTGCTTCAAAGTGACTTAAAGCCTAACCTTTACCCTCGCTTTAACACATTTCAAACATATCACAAACCTTGAAGAAAGTTATGATCAACAAAACGTCCTCAATTTGCAGGATTTCTCTTGTTCTTGTGTCCTCATAATGACTTTCAGCCATCATAAGTAGAGTAACGCACCATCACACACACACACACACACGCTTGACATCTCCTTTGCCTGTCAGAGATACTGTAGTAAACACGGGGATCAAAACAGGCTTCTGTCTGCTGAGGGAAAGTTGACAAGCGTCTCGTCCGCAGTTCATTTCTCCCAATCTGCTAGAAAACACACACACCTTCAAATGTAACACTTACACGCCACAAAGAAAACCATTGTTCTTTATCTACCTGTTTCAGTTTATCGGCCTTCTTTGGTAGCACTCAACACACACACACTTGCAATGCTGGGAAAACAAACACTCTTCTGATCTGCCCTCCTCGGGGCTTTGTGGGCTCTCTGTGAAACCTCCGTCTATCTAGACAAGAGTCGACCTGGAAACGGAACAAAGAGCCGGCTCCTCGCTTCGCATTGTTATTTAGCAAAGTCTGTCGCTGCGAAAGACGGGATTACACACAGAGATACGCACACACACATTCACAACAAGAGGCTCTTGCTTTCCTCCTCATCCTCCCAAAGAAACATCGATCTGATCCTGGAGTCAGACAGAGAAGTATCGGAGTCTGGCTGTAAGCAATAAGCACCACTTTAAACACACCATTAACCATGCCCTGTGAAAGTCTAGGTTTCGTCGGTAAAGATTTAACCTGCCCAATGAATTCAGACTCTAATTATGCTTCATTAAATGCCACGTGCTGGGATTTAAATTAGCTACTCAGTATTCTCAAGGATAGAGGCTACGTAAAGCTAAACAAATAACAATTAAGAGGATCAGTTGACCTGAAGAACAGAGGGGCTTACTTCAGATTTACTAACTGGCGACAGAATTGCTTGAAGAGTTTCAGGAAAAATGGCAGGAATGTAGAGAAAGAGAGACACATATAAGAAAATCTGTTGCTGTAACAGAAGCACACAGGAACTGTATCCTCTCATATAAAAACAACAAAAAACAGTTGTACCAAATGCCATTAAAATGGTCCGATGCACAAGAAAAGAGTGTGAAGGCCGGCACTGTTGAGCAATGACACTAGCTGTGCTGCATTATGGGTTTTTAAAGCCCAAACACTGACAAGACGGCGCTTTGTTTACGAGACTACTCCTCTGTTTGAGTGAAAGTGGCGGCCTGATAAGTCACATGTAACCCTGAACCAATGACCTGTGTTAAGGAGGCATAATTGTCTTTTTACAGCAGGCTCTAAATCTATCCTCGCCTTCCCTTCGCTGGTTCACCCGTACGAGTGCTATGCAGACTCTGGTTGCCTAGCAGCAGCTGTCCTCGAGTTGATTCTTTTGTTTTGTTGTTTGACTGATGGGCAACAAAGTCAGCTCCTTTTCTTTTTTACAATTCTGGTAATAGACAGCGCTATCAGTGCTTGGTGCAGAGGTGAAGGACGGGATAATGAAGGATGTCTTCTACTTGAGAGGCACAGGGAGTGCAAGATACTGAAATGATTAATTTTACACAGATGCAGGATTTAGCAAGTAAAAAAAAAAAAAATCATGTTTTTTAAGCTATTTGTTAGAAGGATGTCCTCTGTGCTCCTATGTCTGTGTGTGTAGTCACATGTGTACCGACCTGAAGCCATCTGCATGTATCCAGCCAGGGTGCAGATCCTCCTCTCGCATCCTCCGCTGGGCAGGAAGATGGTGATAATGGCCAACAGGGAGCTGACGGCCAGCAGGGCACAGCCTCCTGAACAGAGCACCGCGCTGGTCTGAGGAAAACAAACACAGTACAATAGCTCCATTTATTTACAGTAGAAAGTAGACCCAACACCACCCTGACTCACATCGTAGACTGTATATAAAGATGGACGACATGACAGCTCCCCAAAAGTGAAGCCAAAACATCTCAATCGCCCCCTGGTGGCTGGCTGCAGTATAGGTCATAAATCCCACCCCCTACATGTTAGCGGATGGGACATGGACCAAACTAAAAAGTCCACGTCAAATACATTTTTCCCAAAGATGGTTTCTGTCATTTAGGTAGTTCTTATCACGCTGATGTATGTTCAAGTCTTAATTTTTCTGATTAGTTTGGTTTTAATTAGTTATTTGATGCTATAAAAAGGGGGTGAGACGTCCTGATTGACAGCCGTGATTGACAGCTGCTCTGAGTGAAGTCGTCACGGAACCGGAGCCTCGGGAATTGTACGAGAGAGGAGATGTAACTTTAACTTTCCTTATTACACGGCTGTGTTGAATACTTGATACTGATTGGTCAATCACGGCGTTCTACGGTCTGATATTTCTTTATAGCAGACCGTTACTATGTATAGCAGACCGTTGCTATGTATAACAGACCATTGCTATGAATGCAGTTCTGATGTCGGACTCTGGAGGACCATTTTTGCGTCAAATTATTGATTTGATTGAAGTAAGTAGCCGTGTAATAAGCGGAATAATGTACAGCTAGCGGGTCATTGTTGTGAAATAAACCCCTTCATGGCGATGCAAGACCCTCCGCATCGCCCTGTCGGGTATATTTCACAACAATGACCAGCTCGCTCTACATTATCCCTTACATAACTGTTATGAGTCTGTGTAAGAGAACGTGTCAGTTTGATCACAAATGTAGTTATAGAGATATTACGGTCAGTTGTTGTGTGTTTGGGCAGTTGTTGTGTGTATGGGTAGAACCTCGATACCACAGCTCCAGCGCCCCAATCAAAGAACATATATTGCCAAAAAGTCAAAGTCAAATGTTCGTTCAGCACCAATGCTACGCTTCCGCCACTTTGGACTGAAAGCGACAACCGTCACCAGTAAAACGTCCGCCTATAAAGTGCCGTACAAGGCAAAGCAAAATTATTTCTAATCTATTGTCATATTCTACCAAAATGGTCTGTGTTGAACAATAATAATATTATAAATATAATACATGTTTTCAGTCCAAAATGGCGGCAGTGGCTGTTGTCAAAAAACACCTGAGTTTTGTCTCTTTGCTTCTATACTCTTTGCCCCGATCAATACTGTGCAGCCTCTTGCTCCAAATGACGTCAAAATCTCAAGATGGCAGCTCCCATATCTGGGATATTTTGGCTTGGAGACCCGATGTCTATCTATATATACAGTCTATGACTGACACTGATACAGTTGCACATATTCACGACAGAGAGCACATTCTTCTTCTGTGGACAGTTGCTTGTTCTGTCATGTAGCCACAAACAAACGTGCACATGTTTACCAAATAGTTATGATTATGCTACATCTGAAAACACTCCCTCAAGCCAAAAGTCTGTGTTTTGGTCTCAGGTCACATTGTGCAATCTCACAGTCAATCCTCCAAACAGGTTAATGGCTCTCTCAGCTGGAAAACAGCACTCCACGGCCAAACAACAGGGCGCTGTCCCCATTCATTACATCTTCGCTTAATCACATACACACACACACACACGTGCTGCAAGCAAGAAGAGCAAAACAGAGGCAGAAAGAATTATCACACAGACGACAGATTCATTCACAACTTTTCTGACGAGCTACGACCGTAAATCCGTACAAACAGCCGGCACATTTCATTCTCCAGTTGTGTTTGTACAATGTGCCGTCAGTGTTTTGACCGGCGTTTCACTCTGTGTCCTCCAGCTCTGCTCTTACTGTACAAAGAGACTCCTGGGAAAGTGTGCATTCCAGGACGAGTGGCGGCTGAGTTTAAAGCCCTGAGGGAGTGTGTGTACAGAATGTGTGGGTGGGCGAGAGTGTTTCCCACAACCTGTGTGTCTTCATGGTGCTGTTTGATCTGCGTAACCTCTCAAACCGACTCCCCGGCTTCAATAAAGCTGCCATACATCCTCCTCGACACATTTTAAAAACGTACCCGTCTTGGACAAGTGCAACAAGCTAACGCAGTCAGAAAACAGCACGGCATCAGTGATTAGCATGCAGGCGGGGGCGATCGTAGAGAACTGTCTAACACGCACGAGGGAATTACAGCCCTAAAACACGTGTCATTATGCATGTCCCTGACGTGACTGACGTGAATGGAGGAAGGATGAAAGCAGAGCGATTTCCACGGCTGACAGAAGATTTGATTAGCTTGTTCGGGGTGTTTGGCAGAGAGGCAGAGAGGGGAGCGGGGGAAAATATTTAAGTGCCATGATGGTTGGTGGCAATGATGATGATTGTTCTCTTGACCCTTATTTGTGGAGGTTTTTGAGTGTGTTCTTCTTCTTCACCGTCGCACCGCATACATAAACAGTGCTTTTACACACATTCACATCTGGGTTACAGATCAGCTTCTTGGGAACTGCTGGGAGCAAAGTGCCGTGCACAAGGGCACCTTGACCGTATGGCAATTAAGCAGAGAAAGAGCATGTGCAGAATAAGAACAAACTCCTGCAGGAAAGTGGGTTTATTGCAAATCATTTTGAGAAAGATTAGAATTTAATTTGATTTAATTTACGATTCACATCAATATTCAGCACAGTTTCTCAGTCCTGTAGCAGCACAGACCTCCGGTCACAATTTCTTCCTTTGAGATTGTGGCAAATGGAAGCTTCAATATTATTACAATAATGTGAAAATATGACAATTTTAATTATACTTAGGTTGATGACCAAATAGCTGCAAAACTAATGACATTACCATCAGCCTCAGCTGTACTTTGTGTTTAGTACTAAATAGCAAATGTAACTGTAGCATGCCAACATAGAAGGCACGAGGTGGAAGATAAATATAAAGGTAAAGTTGTTGTTGATGAGATTACTATGAGTAAACACAAAAAAGTATGAATGGTGCTTGGTGTAAAGCAGCTTTTTTTTTGCTGGTGATACCAGCGGTATCTTGCATTTCAGGGAACATTTTGTTTGTGATTTACTATTCTTTTCTTAGCTGGACAAAAAAATGGACAACGCAGCCTTGTTTCCTGCAGCTACAGTGGAGTTTGATGAGAGAAAATGTTGTAGTCATCCAAAACATTCACAGACAGCAACACTAAGAGAGATAGAATAGCTTATTATACTACCATTCAACAATCATAAGGGAAGAAATCCAACAAAGCAGAGATGGAAATTTCTCCACCATAGTGAAAAATGCAATGTCGTTTTGGGTTTGGTAAAAACCACCAACACATAGGCCTACATACACAGCTGGATAGATTTGGAAAAGTATGTCCCTGCTTATATATTCCCATCAGTAACAAGTTCCGGTATAGTCTCTGGGAGGTTCATTATCAAAGGCACTCTTGGGAATGTAGGAAGTATGTACAGTAAGTACAACAAATGAAATAGCCTACATCTACACAAAATAACTCCCTAACATTAAAGATCGTGCCATATAGTTTTCTTTTGAACCTGCAATAACTATTTTTTGGCCACATGGAGGCAGCAGAAACAAGCTGTCAACACAAAACTCTCATATAGCTTTTAAAGTGATGTGGCGGACATGGTAGCAAACAGTGCTAGTTACTTGTCTAACTGCTGTTAGGTGCTGCGAAGGTAGCGTACGGTGGGTTTTTAGTGCTTTTTTGACTGACAACAGGTATCTTCTGCGGCCAAAATGACGTATGTGAGCACAGAGTGAACTAAAACTGAAACCAAAACCAAATCAAACTGCGGGCCGTAATCAATGAGCTAAAAGACGCTATTAGGCTCCCTAGAGCTGAGAAGAACTGCAGATTTGGGTGGTAATTATCAGGGTTGAGCATGAGCGACGTCCTCCACATACAAGTAGTCATTTGATCCACTGTCAAAAAATATATATAGCCGCTTTAATATACCATAACAGGGACATAACAAGTAAAGAAGAAAACAAGCTGCTAATAAGAGCTCTTATCTCGGCCACTCCTGCCACAGCTACTTGTTTTTCTTCTTTTGAACCCGGCGACTACAAGAGGGCGGAGGAGACGCAGCGGCGCACTTGAAGATACGGAAAAGTCATTAACTTCGGAGGTCTTTGTTCTTCTTTCTCTCTCGCTGGAATGATATTCATGTATGCAAAGGAATGTCTCCTTTCTCTCTTGCTGCTTGATCTCGGCGTGCCTCGTGGGCCCCCGGTGTGCAGCCTATACCTCCCACCCTGCTGTTCTCAATTCACTACGACACATTAAAGGTGCATTATGTCTCAGGTAGGGGAGCGGAGCGTGAGAGGAGGAGGGCAGCCGTGTCCAGGTATATAAGGTTCGCTCGCTAAACAATAAAAGACACGCTATGATGTTGTAGTCGGCTAAATTAAGTCCGACAATAGTGATTAGCATAAAAATGCCTCGGAGGAAAATTAAAAAGGCATTGTTGTAAATGGTTGTAAATCTAAATATTTCCATATGTAAGCTGTAAATCCAGCTGTTTTTTTTGTGTATTCTTCTGTCCGTTTTTAGTCAATTATCTGCAAGCACTAACAGATTTATATACATGACATTTTCCGCGTGCCATTTAAAAACAGCCCGAGAGACTAACAAAGGCTATCAGAGTGCCACACAGCTATTTTTACAGCAAACAACCAACATTTCAATTAATGGCGTCCCAATTAATCAACTCCCAACACTGCGTCTGTGTGTGCTCTGATGAAAAAAAACTCATAATCATTACCACGTTTACTTACAGACGATACGGAAAGATTTTCCGAGGCCCTTTTTTTTTCCACGACTGCGCTGGCTCTGAGCACAAGTTAATTTAGTAGAAAATGAGCTGCTAACAGCACTGGTCCTCTCAGTGATGCTTCCTAAATAGATTGTAATTGTGTGTTAATAACTGGTGGAGCCACTGCAACAGCTGGAGCCGTGGGAGGAGAGACGGGAGGGTTGAAAGAGTGGAAAATTGTGGAGGGAAGAAATTAAAGTTTTCATTTGGCAGAAGACAGAAGGCAGACTTGTCTTAATCTCTTTCTCTTAATCTCTTCGCTGCAGTCTGAAAACTTGATTTGGAAGGTAATCATCTGCAGGATATTGTGACTTAAGGTATGCCGAGGCACAAAAACACAACGTTTACATCATGTCCATAGTCAATGCAGATAATAGAGTGGTGCAGGGATGACGTAGTTTTATAGGCCAACCAGGAAGTTAGCATCACCCTGGGTTCCCCTCGACAAAAAAGCCAATGGGATTTTTCCATTGGGTTTTGGATTATAGCAGAAAATAAGCTCTGTGGCAAACAAGCGTTTATGATACTTGCATGTTTTGTTCAGCAAGATAATCTCCACAATCACACAAGCGTGAGTATGCACAACGAGGCTGTAAAGGCGGACGAGACGGTGTGAGATGTTTAGTATCTCAACTCGTTAGCAACCACCTTTTTTAAGACATATAAAAGCTTCAAAACTCACGAGTGGGATATTTTATATCGTAAGACAAAACATCATATCGCATCATATGAGACTAGAAAACTTAAGGAATCCATTGGTACTAACCATGTCATACTAGCTTGTCGCCAAGGAGCCTAAATAACGCTCCAAATTTACACTAAATTTTGGCGAGGAAAACCTGGCATGGCCATTTTCAAAGGGCTCTTGACCTCTGACCTCAATATATGTGAAAGAAAATGGGTTCTATGAGTACCCACGAGTCTCCCCTTTACAGACATGCCCACTTTGTGATAATCACATGCAGTTTTGGGCAAGTCATAGTCAAGTCAGCACACTGAGACACTGATGACACGCTGTTGTTGCCTGTTGGGCTCGAGTTTGCCATGTTATGATTTGAACATATTTTTTATGCTAAATGCAGTAGCTGTGAGGGTTTCTGGACAATATTCGTCATTGTTTTGTGTTGTTAATTGATTTCCAATAATAAATATATACATACATTTGCATAAAGCAGAGATATTGACCCACTCCCATGTTGATAAGAGTATTAAATACTTGACAACAGCGATTAACTATGGACAATCATGCAATTAATCGCCCTACTAAAACCCCATTCAAAAACCCATTGACTTCGAGACAAGGGAACCGGAAGTGCTAAAATGCTAACTCATTTCTTATTTTAGGACTCATTCCTGCACCGCTCTATACCTGGAGGATTTGACCTACAATCACCAATTAATCCCACAACAATAGTAACCAGCCTGGAAGTGTTTCAATGACAATAAAAGTCAGGGCCGATACACATGTAAGACTACCTGGCTCCATCATAAAGAAACTTTATTGGCTCCCCACAATAAATGGTCCACATCCTGAGCCTGTTGGAGACCAATAACCGCACTGATACAAAAAACCCTCCATCCAGCTGCTTTGAGTAATAAAGGGACAGTCTGAGTGGGACTCTCTGATTTCCAATTACATTAAGGAAGCCGGGGATTACACAGTACGGCCCAATGAAATTTCATTGTCTCCTCAATTGGGAGTTACAAGACGGAGATGGTAAGGCATGTCTCATTAAATGCACTTTGCCTTTCCAAGCCTGGACTGAATGGCTACATGTTTCAGCTGTGGAGGAGTTGAGGGTTTTCTGCTCTTCAGGAGCGCCGGGGAGAGGACGCGGTTAATGCTCGGCCCTTGACAGAAATAACCCCACCACTTTACAATCCAATGTGTCGCCTTTATGGAGGACAAGAGGTGAAGCGAGAGCTCTGCGGATCCACCGATAAGCAGACGTGACGAGGTTGCCATATTGCTGTTCCTGTGCATTGTTAATATGTACAGGTATATGCCGTCCTCTGCGCGCTTGCCTCGGCCCTCCCATCACTAATCAGCATTCAGCAGCGTGAGAGCCCAGCGGTAAAGCATCAGCCTCGACATGTTCTGCCTCTAGAAGCCCATTAGCACCGTAACACAGCTTCCCAGAACATCCCGGAGCCACCGGAGGTGTTTCCGCTCCATCCACCTCCCACAAAGAATCTGCTGAGATTTCGCCCGTCCAGTTCACTTTCTTTTAACTGCCTCCCTTCCCACTTTTTTTCTCTCTTTGCTCGTCCTGTGACTCCATCATCTTTCAGAGGATTCCTCCCGCCAGAGCACTAACACAAAAAAAGCACCCCCTCCACCTCTAAATTAATGTGCTGAATAATACATCCGTCTTCCTCATTGATCTTCACTGGGCGGAGACTGGGAGAGGGAGCGCAGTAAGGATAAGTGTGTGTATGTGACGGCGCTCTGAATGGCTGACGAAGCTGTGTGTGTGTACGGAGTGAATACGAGATGGGGAGGAGATGAGGGAGAGAAGAGGAGCGGAGATTAATCACCTGACAAGTGGATGGAGTGTCCATTTGTGCCTCGGGGACAGGCCGCAGATAGGATGTGACATTCAGGAGCACTTAGGAGGACATGGAAGCGCTCGCTGTTCCCTCTCGTACACACACACGGACGCACATACGGAGTCATTCAATGTTAGCATACGAACACATGTATGTTCAGAGGGGGAATCCTATTACTGATTGTAAGGGTATAGGGTTAAAATCCCGCAACGAGTAGGATACTTAGATCTTATTATATAGATTATTATCAGGTACAGAAAAAAGCACTTGTTGGTTAATGTGCGACGGCTGGAATAGTTTTAGATACTTTTTGAGATGGATTTATGTTATGGACAACGTGATGACAGTCTAAAGCACAGGTCAGATGGCTCTCCGGAACCTCTTAGATTATCAGTAATTGACTTAGTGATGGGAATGATGCCCAAAACTACTAAAAGCAAAGCCAGGTTGTGATAAGACTAAGGGCTCTATATTCGTGAACCTAATGCTGATTGCAGTCAAGTGTGCCCTGCTCAGTGTGTCGAGGGTATGCACTTTATGTAATTTTCATGGCCAGGTTTGCCTGCCGCCAAGTGGACGTAGTCGTGACGTCACCCATTGGTTTATGGACTGCCGTTTTGAAGCCTCTAGTTTGACATTTTGGCCGTCGCCATGTTGTTTTTTTGCAACCAGAAGTGACACGAGAGGGGGGAGCTAAGTACAACCGAACGCTGAATAAGACATTTTTAGGCGACCAAAATGTTACAATTAACTTTCATGAACTGAAACACACTGTGAAAGGGTTAACGTTCTCCCAGACCGTACAACGTGGTGGTAGCCTGACCTGTCAATCACAAGGTAGCCACGCTCTAAAGCATACCCTGCTTTATGGTCTATTTGACTCTAAATGGGACCATAATTTACTGAATGAACATCATGCTGTATTGAAGAAGACTTGAAACTAGTGATTGAGACCATAAACTCATGTTTACAATGTTTACTGAGGTAATAAATCAAGTGAGAAGAAGGGTCATTTTCTCATAGACTTCTATACAATCAGACTTCTTTTTGCAACCAGAGGAGTCGCCCCCTGCTGGCTATTAGAAAGAATGCAAGTTTAAGGCACTTCCGCATTGGCTTCACTTCTCAGACCCGGAGAATATTCATTATTCATATATATATGAATATATATATGAATAATCTTAACTCCTTTTCATCAGTTATTTTCTGGATATGTTGAAAATCCAAATGTGTTTTCCATGCGTAATAGTGCAATTTTACTTGTCATCACAATGATCAATACAATAACCATCTGCAGTTAAACACCACCGTACTGCCACATCTAAAATGAAAATGGAACTAAAAATGCAGCCTAGTTTTTTGCACGTTGTTATTTATTTTATCTCTGAAACATTTTTTTTAAAGATTCATTCAGTTAGATTCAACTGTTTTACATGCAAAAATAATTGCTGACAGTCTGAAAACAAATTAGTCGCCTCTTTAATCTTCATATTGCTACATAATATGTACGTGATCCACAAATAAATTAGGATTTTTCATGTTGCTCTCCACAGCCACACACATCTACCTGTAGTGTAATTTAAAATGTGGAGCTCCGGGCAACACTTTGGCCAGACTCTTAAAACGCTGGTGCGTACAGCCGTTGCCCCAGTTACCCGGTGTTTTGGATGGAGACACCGGGAGAGGACTGGCTGGATTGGACAGTCCCGAGGGAGTTATTTCATTTGATCTATGATTCTTCATGGAAATGTAGATCATTTTTAAACTGTTTTTTAATGTGTCTGTCTCCACCGCAGCTGTTGATTTGCAGTAGAAACTGTGCAGAATAATTCATTATAAGACAAGTTTGACGTGTTTCTGTAGACTGCAGATGGAAGGCCTATAAACTATTGTGAATTACAGAGCTGGTAAGAGTCACTCACTTAATTTTCACTCTCTATTGTTGGCATCACATGTCAGCTGAAGAATAATGAATAATTGAATGGAGAATAAAAGTGGAAAAGACAATTAATAAAAGGGGTTTGTGTGAGTTCAAAGAGGTCTATATGGGTGTGCCTTCAGCAAATAAACACATTATGCAACCAATAGCGTAGCCACAGGTGCCAAGGTGTACCCGTGCCACCCAAAGAGGCAGCTGGCACGCCCAAAAATCAGATGCAGAATGAATTTTTAGTTAAAGCCTTACTAAAACGAGTTACTGTTACTAAACAAAACAACCCGCCACTATCCATCTGCAGCCGTTCAATGTTTCTACTAGTGGAGGTTGGCAACCTTACACACACATTTAGCATGAAAAAAAAGCCATGAACGGTCGTTGCGTCTGGCATCCAGTTTTTCTGATGCAAACCCGCAGTTTTTTTCTGGCTCCGCTAGTATATGGAACACAAGTGCGCTGAGCTGTCGACCTGCTCTGGTAATTCTTTGAGATATGGTTCAAAGACACAATCTCATATCATTTTCTGCCTGAAGCCTGCCTCTGTAATTTGTTCTTCAGGAACAGAAGATGATCTCAGAGAGATATGTTTTTCCAAAGAGAAAAAGACATTTTGGGGTCCATACTGGGTGTCCTAGCAGCAGTTTGCTATATACTTGTGCTCTCTTCACAACGTTAGATAGAATATTTGGAATGGAAAATCCCACTGCTGATTTCAGCGCCATCTCCTCTGCCTTTTCATCGATTTGTTGTCCCATTGTGACGTCTGACACAGATATATTTCAGGGTTCTATGCAACATTCTTACATGGCATCATCAAGCAGAAAATGTTCTTCCACAATGTGGAAGTGTCTGTGTTTCTACAGAGCTTAGACTGTGAGAGGCCTCTTGTATGTAGACGTTACCAGCAGCTTCTTCGCTCATTAGGTTAGCATTTGTTTGCTGGTGAGCACAACGGTTTACTTGCAAACTGAAGTTTGTGTTTTCTAGAATCTTCTTCTGCTGCAACATTACGA
>CAKAKR010008448.1:0-39998 GCA_916700685.1 Adelosebastes latens | reverse complement strand
AGGGGTTTGTGTGAGTTCAAAGAGGTCTATATGGGTGTGCCTTCAGCAAATAAAAACATTATGCAACCAATAGCGTAGCCACAGGTGTGCCAAGGTGTACCTGTGCGAGTTTTTCGATCGTGCCCTCCGGCCTCCCAAGCTGAATTTCAGTCCCAGTCCACTCCCGGATCATGTGGCACACCCAGTTTTTCTGATGCACACCCACAGCTTTTTTCTGGCTCCGCTAGTATATGGAACACAAGTGCGCTGAGCTGTCGACCTGCTCTGGTAATTCTTTGAGATATGGTTCAAAGACACAATCTCATATCATTTTCTGCCTGAAGCCTGCCTCTGTAATTTGTTCTTCAGGAACAGAAGATGATCTCAGAGAGATATGTTTTTCCAAAAAGAAAAAGACATTTTGGGGTCCATACTGGGTGTCCTAGCAGCAGTTTGCTATATACTTGTGCTCTCTTCACAACGTTAGATAGAATATTTGGAATGGAAAATCCCACTGCTGATTTCAGCGCCATCTCCTCTGCCTTTTCATCGATTTGTTGTCCCATTGTGACGTCTGACACAGATATATTTCAGGGTTTTATGCAACATTCTTACAGGGCATCATCAAGAAGATGTGCCAAGTACATTAAACCTATAAAACTCCTCTTCCTCTTGTCCCATGTGCAGAAAATGTTCTTCCACAATGTGGAAGTGTCTGTGTTTCTACAGAGCTTAGACCGTGAGAGGCCTCTTGCATGTAGATGTTACCAGCAGCTTCTTCGCTCATTAGGTTAACATTTGTTTGCTGGTGAGCACAACGGTTTACTTGCAAACTGAAGTTTGTGTTTTCTAGAATCTTCTTCTGCTGCAACATTACGAAACATTGAGTCAGACAGGAAAACTGTGGCTTTCTTAATCAGGTTCACAAAGTCAAGTGCAGCGTTAATGTCATTATGTAGAGGGAGATGTGAAGACTTTTTTTTATCAAAGTAATGACATTAAAATGAATAATTCAAAAATGTAATACTTAAATAATTTAAAGCCTACGCTCTGAGGGACAAAGTTTTGCATTTCAGCACATTTTCTAAAAAAAAAAGCCAACTTTCTGCTTTAATCTCGCCATATGGGCTGATTTACTGATGTTTTGGGCCTCATGTTCACATTCTGCTACCTGGAATAGTTTAAATTGTTTTGTCTTCATGACACCTCCAACACAAGCATCCATTTCAATTGTGACATTTACTTAATAGTATCAATGTCAATATCTGTAATCTTTGCCCAATGAGAGCCAAGACACACAGTAAGACTAGAAAGCGTTTTCTTCCAGGGACCCACACAGGACGCTCCCTGCTGCAGAGCAATGCTTTAATGTGGTGTTGAGTCTTTGGTGTCATGTTAAATGAAAACACGGTGGGAATCTCTTGTGCAGTCAAGAGTGCCGCTTTCACACACAAACACACAGTGAGAGTTGAATGAACTGGAAGCATATATGAGCCCATGCAGGAAACACACACACCTTTATGCTTCACTTTGCGAGGCTTGTGCTGTACGTGGTGTGGAGGGATGTTTGATTTGGATCACAGCTCAGGGCAGGAAGTTGGTTCAGAGTCACCAGAGACTGCACCAACCTCAACCTGTCATTTCTGTTCTCACTCCAATTTCTGCCCGGCGGACTGTATTCACCAACCCAAACATAGTGGTCTTTTGCATGTGTGTGTGTTTGTATCTGAACACACTGACGTACTATGTCCAAGGGTGAATTCAATTCATGTATGAAACCTGTGACACCGTTAATAAAATATTATGTATCGATCCATTCTAATTCAGTTTCATTCGATTCCGTTTCATTTAATTTGTGCCGTGCGCTCCTGTTTATTGATGAATAGTTCCTTTCACATTCTCTGACGCAGACTGAGGAGATAATGAAACTGCCATGTATAGTGGGAGTCAACAGGGGCTCAGGTGAATCCAGCCTTTCCCACAGCGCTCCAGTGTAGCTGGCCTGGTTTCAGTTTGTCCACCTGCTGCACCGACTGCCACCTGCTGCACCACCTGGAGACCAAACAGACTTCTTTTCTGGGCTCTGGGGCGATGAGTTATCGTTGATCAATGAGCCAAAGCTGCACTACAACCTGTGTTCACACTAGCCGTGTTCCCATAAATGTAATTATGCGCTTTTTGAAGTATCGCATTATTAGAAAAGCTGTATGGAAACAGCAAAATTCAATAAAACTTCCTCAACTGCAAAAAAAAACATTTACGCTCGTTTTTGCCTTTGTCAAAAAAGAGTTGATGCGCTAAATGGATACAGTCACCTAAACTGTAGATCTAAGAATAAACTCTCTAGGATTGTGTCAATGGCAAACCCCAAAAGCCCCTTGACTCAACTTTTTACAGAAAGGAAATACTTGACAAATCTCCCTTTAAGGTACATTTTGAATGGATAAAGAAATGTGTGCATAATTTGCGATTAACTATGGACAATCACTCAATTAATCGCAATTTAATATTTTAATCGACTGACAGCCCTAGTAATTAAATATCTTTATAACTGGAAAATCGTTAGCAGTCAGGTAATAATGCCGTTTTTACTCATTTTCCCATTGTTCTTACACACACTGCAATTTCCCCATAAGACTCTTTAAAGTTTATATTCTACACCTTCTCAGCTTTTAACTAAATGAACTGTGCAGTCAATAATAATAATCCCGTGGTAGGAAGGACGTGCTGAAATATGATATGTAATGATCGGCTCATCAGTGATGTTCAAAGCTAAAAATTTAAGCCTAAATGTTTCCAAAACCAACAAAAGACCAAAGATTACTCCAGAGAGAAATTACTAGAGCTTTTTTTTTTTTTTGTTAAAGCCGCTATGTTCTATTGTGTTCTCCGTTTTCAAAAAGACGTTTAGAAGATGATTTATTTCTGTCTGTGAATAGAAGTTGTATGAATATAAACTGCCTCGGGTACCTGCCAGCCTGCCAAAAACTTCAGTGGAGTCTCGGCTCCCAGAGCTGCTGGTAGAAAAAGACATAAACCACATCTCTGGTTTCACATCGGCTGCGGTGCAGGAAGAGGAAATAGATGCATGCTGGTATCATCCCAGAGGAGAATCATCTTTATGAAACCCTCAGGTGGAGCAGCGCAGACAGTGACTCATATGTAAGAGACTGTTATGGAGGGCTATAGGACGCAGATAAAAGCTTCTATTTTAGGCGCGTTGCTCTGAGAAAAATACCTCGCTTTCAAAGCTCCATGAAGCACCGCGGCCCTGCAGTCCCATTGATTGAACATCACAAGAAACACGGTGAAAATGTAAATAAATTCCCTCCTTGATTCACTGATGGTGATGATCCTATCCTCATCATTATAGAGAGCAGGGGTGGCAAAAAAAAATCGATTCACCTATGTATCGCGATTTACTTTTTTACGATTTTTGTAATGCCAGAATCAATATATTTGCTTCATTTGAGTCTATGCAGAGGTAAAAGGAAGTTAAATTATGTTTTAAATTGACAAACATCATATGTGTGATTCATGGCGCAATTCAAACTGGATCAAAAAATGATTTGTCTCTCGCCGTTGACTACCGTTCATATTTTTTCCAAAATAAGGTCCCATTGTGATCCACCGGAAGGGGCGGGACTTTGCCTCCCTATACCTCCTCCCTCCGCCACGTGCCTCCAAACTACAGCATCAGATCAGAGTCATCATATACCTGGGGTGTGTATCATGACCTGTTTTCTCCAGCTTCTTTCCTCTTTCTCTTTTCTCGGCTGTCAATTAAACGGTAGTTGACGTCCCGGAGAGGTGGGGGGTGTACAGGTTGAGATGCAGGGGGAAATAAAACATCATCTAACCAGAAACTTCTTAATAGCGCCTCTTCCCTCTCCTCCCTATCGCGCTCTCGTTCATAATAGATCACAAAAGCGGATCAGATCAGATATAGGGAGATCAAATAGCCTGTTTGAAATGTATGGGATCCCTCACGGTCTGATTTAATGATGACATCCTCAGAGCCGGGCCACAGCTCTTTATTCAGCTCCTGTAATAGGCTGCTGGTGGTGGTGGTGGGGGCTGATGGCTAGTCAAAAGAGAGGAACCCCAGGCAAAGTTTCTCCTTTCTCTTCTCTCTCAATAGATGCTGTAATTGAATTATAGCGCAACTGATACTTTTGAGTCCGACCCCCTCCTCCTCCCCTCTCCGCTCCTTCCCCCCCTGAGTCTCTTCAAAAGACACCATGCCATGGAATTTGTCTTGTTTTGTCTTTCTTGGCTTTGAAAGCAGATGCTAATAAGAAATGGATGAAAAGCATACTGTTAAAAATTTTACAATGAAGTGAATAAATTCAGTGAAAAAAAAAAACCCTGTTAATCAGCTCGTCTGCTCATTAGAATAAACGTATGTTTGGCATCCCAACAAACAGCAGAGCCTAATTGGTGCACAAAGAGGCCCAATCCAGATATTATGGTTGATCTTTTTACATCAAAAAACATAGCACTGCAGGGAGAGAGAGAACTGAGGGGAGACTATGAAATGAGAAAAGTAGAGAAGATGTGGGGGAGAGGATGGGAGGAGCACTTTGCTGTTTCAAAGTGAAAAAGAAATCCTGCACTCTCTCACGTTGGCATAATAACGCTACAGCCCACATACCATAAGGATCCATCTGTAGACATCTTATCCTCCTAGTAGCTAAAGCTCAGTCCTGCTTGTAGGTAAACAACATTTATGCCTCCAGTCTTAATAATAAAAAGCATTAGTCCACCTACTCACAACTGAGGTGAAAAGTAAAATATCTTCCTTGAAAAGCACATATAAAACTGTCACATTTACATTGTGAACAGTAAATCTAATGTCAGCATTTGTACAGAATTGGAGCATTTATCAAAGTACTGCTTGTAACCATGTTCTTTATCCGTGGCTAACAAACTACTACTTTAAAGCTGAAATAGTTGAGATTGGAGCAAATATGATTAAAAAAAGTTATTTTTATAAAACGGTCGCTATATCGTGACAGTAGTGCATGAAACAGGTAACCTGAAAAAAATCATGTGCCTCTGTGTCCTCCAGTGCTCCTAACTGCATCTGCAAGATTTCACACACTGGAGGAAAACAAGCAGTAAGAGCTGATCTGAGATCTGCTGTCCAGCTGCTGTCTATGAGAACCGGCTGTCAATCACTTGCGAACTCCGACCAAACGGTCAAACTAGGCAGCGCTGATCAAATGTGAATCAATATAATGTTACGTTAAGGCCTATTTCTCGCCTCAAATGTTTTCAGAATCATCTTGTAGTGCACGGTTTAGCTGTAAAATGAGAAAATTTGTGACGCATTGTGAAATCTGGTGAAGGAACGCCAAGTTCTGGTCACATGACAGGAGCACAGCCAATAGGAACGCTCTCTCTCAATGAAATGACCTGTGATTGGTCAAAGTCTCCCGTCACAGGCTAGATTTTCTAAATTCTGAAAATAGAGCCATGATGAGGTGCAGAAGTCTAGTTTTCTCTCAGAACACTTGAATTACAATATGCTGAAAGGTTATTATGGAATTTTTACCCAAGGATGCCAAAAATATACTGCCTACTGTCACTGTAAGGCTACTTTTTGGGAGACTTTTTTGACAGCAAGTTTTCTTTTAATAGTCTGAATGTGTACGTGATAAGACTTTGCAGTGAGCTAATATTCTCAAATATAAATATTTCACAGCGTACAGGAGAATCATTAGCTGCAGCAGGCCTATGATTATCACTTCAAAGTAAGTTGTATTCCCATTTAGAAGGATGTTCACTTCACACACATAATTGTTTAAAACAGTGGAAACACTGTGGAACATAATGTAATCCACAATAACAGCAGTTATAATTCAACAACACACATGAAATGAGACTTGTGTCCATGAGTCTGTTGCACCAGTGCATGCTGGGAAGCTTCCCATACACACCGACATCAGCACTGGCTGCGTGCCGATCATGGTTTCGCCTCTCTACTCGTGTTGCCTTTATTTCAAAGTAAGAGCGCACTTTTATTCAAGACAACTAATCCAGCTGGATTAACAAATCAATTCTCTGACTGTGTTCAAAGGACCGAATTAGCTGGATGAGAATGAACAGGATTACTTTAGCCTGATAACAACATGTTAGCCTGGATTAGTTAAGCCTTTATCTCTTTATGTATCTGTTTATTACATTAAGGAGCTGTTGGGATTAATAAACCGTATACCACATGTTGTTTAAAAGACATAGAGGAGTTGAAGAGTATGGGAATTAATTAGTTTGAGAAAATGATTTAGTCAGTGGTTTGAGGAGAGCATCTTCTAAAGAGAGAGTTACTTTCAAAAATCCAGCTTGAACCGGATGACTATTCCCAGATCACTTGAGAGTTTGCAGAAAAAAAGAGGTAATTTACTACATTTTTTTCAGAATACGGATGTAATATTAATAGCTCATGCATCCCTTGGCATATGATTACAAGTACACACCTCCCCCCAATTTAAAACATCTGTTTTTAATAACAATATTAACAGATATAAAAGGACTTGAAGTGCGTCCACGCGGCCCAGCCTCCTCCTCCACCTGTAATGGAGAAGTTAAAGAGATCGCGTGGGCTTCAGCGGAGGCTTCCTCCTTCAACCCTCACACCCTCAAAAAACTCACACAGCCCAGCTTGCTGTTGCATTTATGCATGATCTGCACTACCGCTGGTCCCAAGTGCACATTTCATAATTCATGCATACTGTACTGTAGCGACTGGAAACGCTACTATATCTGCCTCCACCACTCTGCTTCATTTCATCAGCAAGTCAGACTGGTCCGCTCAGATCACAGTAAACTTCCCGACCCCCACAAAGGAACGTGTGGGGAAATATTTAGAAATATCTTTAGTTTGAGAATCGAACCGGTAACCACACCTCTACGGCTTTATCTCAAGATAGAGCAGTGCGCCCTTACTTGCTGTTAAATAAGTCAGGAATCTTCTTTTTCACACAAATCAAGAAGAAAGCAGATCCCCTGCAGGGCTAATAAATAAAGTGTGTGTTACCAGGTCTGGATCACAGTTGCATCAGTCTCATGAAGTATCAGAAAGAGCATCTGCTGCATGTTAAGGAGCCCAGAGCGTGGCCTATAGAGGTGAATGATGACTGGATGATGTAACTGGACAACAACATGCTGCTGAGCCGCTTCATCCAACATGATGACAGTTTATCATTACACAGTAGGTCACTCATTAAGCTCAGTTTTGATGCCCTGCCGGGCGAACACTGATAAATGATAAGTGAGTTCATCTCGTGTTCAACCATTAATTATGAATTCTTTAATGAGAATTTAACCAATTATATTAATCTAAAAACATGACTCCATTCACACAGTAACTGCGTTGTTTCTGTTTTAGAGCATAAGGGAGCTTTACAGGAATAATGGTCAGCAACAGGAGCTGCTGGTTTTATTAAAGTCATTACTTACTGGTGCACTAATGGGAATAAAAACAAAATGCTTATTCTTCTGGCCTTGGAGGGGTTACATTTATAAGCACAAACAGCCTAAAAAAAATCTAAATATTAATCTGAGATGTTACACTGATGTACAAATTGACTTGCATCTAAATTACTTTATTATGCGTCTGCTTTTAGCCACGTCCTACTGGGTGCCCCCGTATTCATCTTTTCTTCTCATTCAGTTCTCTCTGTGGAGCTGCACATTAGCACAGCAGCAAACTCTTCACTGTTGCAGAGCCGGATATTAACTTTTTGTTGAGGAATATTTTCCACCCTTAGCTGGTTTTAGTGAGCAAGAAAATACACTCGTCAGAACCGGAAGGGCACTCAAATAATAGTCTAATATCATTTTGAACAATTGATGAAGAAATAACAGCTCCCAAAACAAGATTATTTTAATTAACCATCAATAAGGCATTATATTACTGAGAGTGCAACCTTAAAAAGGTCATCCTGAGATATCTGCTATTGAGAAAATGCTGTTTCAACAACCAGGGACGGTGTCTCTTAGTTTGTTTTATGTTGTAAAGCATGGCATGTCTCCTATATAATATATATACAGAGGATTAAAGATGTGTGGGAGAATTAATATATAATAAACATTGGTCATGAATTACAAATTAAATCAAATTAATCACACTTTTTTATCTGTTCAAAATGTACCTTAAAGGGAGATTCACACATCTTGAGGTCAGAGGTCAAGGGACCCCTTTGAAAATGGCCATACCAGTTTTTCTTCGCCAAAATTTAGCTTAAGTTTGGAGCGTTATTTAGCATTCTTACCGACAAGCTAGTATGACGTGGATTCCTTAGGTTTTCTAGTTTCATATGATAGCAGTATCTCCAGTCTAGCTTTAAAACTGAGCCTAAACAACCTAAAAATCACAAGTTGCGTTAATGCGTTATCGCGTTAACTTTGACTGCTCTAATATTATTACAGTGGATTAGTGATAAGGGCCCTTCTGTTAAGGGTTGGTGTAAAGTTATATTTGAACTGGTTCCTTTGGAGTATCTTACAAATATTCTACATACCAAAGCAGATCAGTGATACAAAGTCTGGCTGCCCTCTCTGATTTGATTTCTTTGTTTGTTTGTGTATGTTACTATTGCTTATAGGTTTGTTTTTATTAATATTGCTCTTGTGGAAAATAAGAAAATTCAATCAATACATTATTTTAAAAAACTGGAAGGGCACTCAGAGTGCAGACCTCCACCAAGGCCGTTTTCATAAGCGAAAAATAATGTGTGTAAGTAGGTAAATAAAGTTTTATTTATATGGCACTTTTTAAAACACACAGTTACAAAGTGCTTCACACTTAAAAATAGACTGCAAAACAAAACATTCACAGACCAAACTAGAACGAATAAAACAATACGACTGGGTTTTTAGAAGCCACTTAAAAACAGTCCAAAGATTCAGCAAATCTGATCTGGTCGGGGAAGATGATTCCAGAGGGTTCCATCTAAAACAGCAAAGGCACGATCACCTTTTGTTTTGCAGCTGGAGCGGGGGATGGATAAAGGTAGAAGGTCGAATAAGGAGCAAGGAGATCAAAAATGTAACTGGGGGTGAGGTAAAGCAGTGCCTTATATGTTATTGACAGGATCTTAGAATTTATTCTGAATTTTACAGGAAGCTCCTTGGCTGAGGTAACTAAACCATTAGCAACAGATGATGATAATACCTGCTGTTGTCCATTTCTAAAACTGAAAGAATACACATCTGAAGAATTTTGTTCTGTGCACATAACCGTCAATACATAAAAACATGAACTTCAATGTTCCCCACATAGAGGCTGCTTCTATCTACATAGTTTCAGGGATAGAGGTAGAAAGTCTTTGCCTCTGGTAGTAGACTAGAAAATGTGATCAGATGCTGCAATTCCCTTCTGACCCTGAAACTAAATGTTTGAGGGGAACACTGGCAATTCGTGTCCCAGCCAACGGCTAATTTTTTTTAATGTCTGACATGTCTAAACTGTCTTCCAAAGCAGCAATGCAGTGACATTTCCCTTTATATCATACTGAATAAGTCTGCACACATGGGACTTGTGGAATTTTTTCTTCTCTGAAGCTGCACAACTCGCTCCGGGATTCAACGGAGTTGAAGTTATGTTTGGGAGCTTGGCGGGATCCCAGGAGCTTTGTGTTTTGATGTTGCAGGATTTGTGAGAAGCTGTAAAAGTGGAGCAGTAAAAAAAAAAAAAAAAAACTCTATATCCAGACGCAGTGGAACATCACAAAAATAGAGTTGATTCCATCAAACTAGCAGCTTCGCCCCTCACTAGCATCTTTCTCCTGTACAGGATGTCAGCTCTAAGATGTGTAGCGGAGGTGGATTTACCGTATTAAGTCACCCTGAGCTCTTGTACCTGCAACCCCTGTGCTTTGACTACTGATGGGGGGCCGAGTCGCGCGGCTCCAGTGCATCGAGCCAAGTGAGCCATCATTTATGTTAAAAAATGGAGAAAGGCTCCCTGTTAAATCAATACATAAACTACCCGCGGGATCCACGGTGAAGCCAGTGGAAGTGACAGGCCGCTTAACAAATGGACGGCGGCCTCTCGGAGACCGCTGACTCAGCCGTTCCCCGGTGAAGGAACAGCGCTCAGATATGCCGCCCCGACTCTATCAGTCAGACAGCTCGCTGTGTCTACCTGGGAACTGCTGATCAGAGGCTCTTAAATATCACCAAAGCAAAGAGTATAATTCATAAGAGAGATAAACGCTCACAGAGTCGACGCATGTGCCGCTGCTGGGAGTTCAGCCAATATTTGAATAAACCTTTCCTCTCTGTATATCACGTTTTTGGCCATCGGTGGCTTTCATCACAGCTCGTGTCTCGCTGCGCCCGCTGCTGTGAGAGTGTCACATGTCAGATATAAAAAGCAGCAGAAAATGATCACACGCTGCCCTGTGCCATCCATCCTTCAAGGCTGATCAGATCATAAATCGTTCTCCTTCTCTCAGCCAGACTGATCTCCTCTCTACTTCACCTAGATGGGTATAAAATGCAGATCAACATGTCTCCTCCTCCTCCTCCTCTTCCTCATCTCTCCCTAAAGCCACCTGTTCTATCCATCATCTGGACAGCTGCGCAACCTGCACTTTCAATTCCCCTCCCGTGTGCTGCGCTGACCTCTTGACCCGCTCCGCCTGTCCACACACTCCCCCAAAAATTTTTTACATCCAGGAATTGGTGACAAAATCTGCAGACGCCAGAGTTAGATTGGATTGCCTTGAGGAAGGACACACCCAACCCCAAGTTTTCACAGAATTTTTCATGTTTTAATCATCATCGAAAAAAAGCATTTAGTGAGAGGGTGTAGCTCAGACAGTACAGCAGCTCAGTCATCACTGTGAGGTTGTCTCCACCTCCACATGTCAAACTGTCCTTGAGCAAGATGTTGACCCCCATAATGCTCTTGATATGTGTGTCTGTTGCTTTGAACAAATCATTGCACTATGACTTATTTTAAAACCACGTACTATGTGTATTTGTGATATATTCTAGGATATTAGACTGTGATTTTGTGGCTGTGTGCTTGTGTCTGTGCAGTGATGCTGATTGAACCTATAGCTGTTACAAACTGTGCCAATAACGAGTTCCTTAAAGTCTCTTAAAGTCAACTGAATGGACAACAAATCCTGTATTCTTAAAATGACTGCTAGTGCCAACCTTTTTCCTAAAGCCTTTCAAATTGATGTGCTACCTTCCAGGCAGCCATTGTTTTATATTGTTCTTCAAAACAGCATGAAAATCCACTTGCAGAGAGAGAGTTGGAACTGTCCTGAAAAACAAGCAAATGGACTTGCATTTACAGTATACAGCGCCTTTCTAGTCTTCCGACCACTCAAAGCGCTTTACACTACAAGTCAGCGTTCACCCATTCACACACACACATTCACACACTGATGGCAGAGGCTGAGCCATACAATGATGCTCATCAGGATGTAAAGTAATGTTCATTCACAAACATTCACACACCGATGGCACAGCCGTCGGGAGCAACCTGGGGTTCAGTATCTTTGCGAGAATCATTCCACCGAGACGCACCACAGAGCGCCACAGGAAGTCAGTCCTGCCTGAGGCCGTCAAACTTTACAACTCCTCCCTCACAGTGTCACACACACTCTGAGTCAATAGACTGGACCTGGACTTATTTCACCCATCAGCTGCTATATACAATACCAACTTAACTCAACTGTACAATAATTTGTGCAATAATACTACATTAATACTGTACATTTCAAGAAATATTCTTATTTAATTCTTATTTATACCATTCTGACATTTATATTTAACACACTTAATAGATCCCACTTCTCAGCATTTTGTATTGACTTATCTGCACTGTGGTTATATGTTATATATTGCACGTCTTAATGCAAATATTTTGTACATATTTCTTATATTCTCATTTCTTATTTTTAATTTTATTACTTAGTTATATTTCTTTACATATATTGTGTTTATATTGTCACATTATGTACATATTTTAGCATTATGTACAATGTTGTAGCATACATACAGTTACATACTCCTTTATTTCTGTTTTCCTACACCCCCCCCCCACAAGACGATCCAAGACAACACTGACAGATGAGCAGGAATCAGAGTAAGAATCGCAATCCGTCTGCTACTTCAGCA
This sequence comes from Adelosebastes latens, assembly GCA_916700685.1. Taxonomy (NCBI): domain Eukaryota; kingdom Metazoa; phylum Chordata; class Actinopteri; order Perciformes; family Sebastidae; genus Adelosebastes; species Adelosebastes latens. The sequence goes on along the minus strand of CAKAKR010008448.1, from coordinate 27,875 downwards.
CCACGGACAGCGCCGTGGATTTATCAATACACAGCCCAGTTTGGCTACAGATATTTCAGAGTCATGGTCGGGGAGTCAGGCAGATAAGACTAACATATTCAACTAAACAACCCTTCTGACCCTGCACTCTCTCTGCTACTGATGGAGAGGGGGTGGTGGCAGGTTAACAAGGGGCAGGCATTTTGGTTATTTTGACAACAAGGGGGATGGCATTCCCCATCATCCCCCTTCAAATCGCCTACTGCCAACATGCTAGATTCAAGAGCAAATTACAGAAGGAATTGCAATGTGGATTAAAATAAGAGCTTCTGATGCAGCAGCCGACTCCGGAGTCTGTCATGTCAGAGAGAACAGCCCCCGCTTGCAGCTGTATTCCCACATAATTTCATCATAAATAAATAAATAAATAAATAAATAAATAAAAGGCACCTAATATTCACAAAGGTGGATTACCTTTCTAAAGCAAGTCTCTGTATGATTGAACTTGATTTCCATTGTGTGCCTACATCAATCGAAACCAGCAGCTGCCTGGATGGTAGAAAATCAGTGTAGAAACTCACGTTGTGCTTTCAAAAAAAGATGAGCAGTTACGTACAGTATATGCATCATTTGTAGTTCACGGCATCATAAATGCGGAGAGTATGATGCTTTAAGTGCCCTCCATAGACTACCAGCAGAGTATTGACAAATCATACAAACTGCTCATATCTGAGGCAGGCAACAAAAGATAAATACCAGCCTGACATATCAGCACACCATATAACACTTTTAACCCATTTCTAACAGTTATTATAGTCAAATTGCATTAGCAGTAAACATACTGGAGGTTTAGAATGGTCTCAAACAAGAGAAAAGGGCAAAGTAAATGGTGGTTGGTGACGGAGTGAAAACGAGAATGCCATCCAAAATGGCCCATTCATCCCCAAATCTATCATTGTAAAACTCTCCTCTGTATACACGCTGCCTATACCATTCATTATGTCACCAGTCAGACGGTGGCCTTGAAGTAAACATGCACAGTATGATAATAAGTCAGCAGCACACCACATTTCACGCAGGACTTGCTGTCAAAAGGACCAAACATCTATCTCAGTCGCCTTCTCCTGCTCTAACACTGAACTTTTTTTGCAATGAGTCTATTTATGTACCAGGTATAAGTCAAGGTGAACAGACAAGCAAACACAAAACGCCTCTAATTCATACGAGGCCGAGCCCGGGAGCCGAGGATGCGTTTGTCTCGTAAAGCAGCGGCTGCTGTGTAGAGCGGAGAGATGATGTGTGGCTCTGCTCTAACCCAGCCACCTGAAAAACAACTCGGGCGGGAGAAGATTGCAATAAAACACGACTCTTGACCTCCCCCCCCTCTGTTCTCGCCTCTCGTATGTGCTGCGCTCTTTACTCTCCGCTCACAGGTAAGTGCACGCACAACAAGAGGCTGGGCTAAAGGTCAGGGGAGAGCGGAGTGGGAAATGGACTGGAGACGGTAGCCGTTGCATTACAGGTGGGATTCCTTTCATGATATCAGCTGAAAGGAAGTTCAGTTTATTACCGAGTGTGGACATGGATAATGGCTGCTTTTCGCTGGTTTTGAATGCATGCGGCCTTGTTTTAGCATTGGGTTTTTGTAGAGTAAGAAAGGGAGGATTTTTATTGAAATAACTCACTGGGTCTTTCTCTTCTGTTCTATCGCCCCACGGCATTCCCTCCCTGAACCCCTAATTACTGCATCAGCGCTGACACGGACAGCCACTGTACATCACATCAACGTCTCTTTTGATCACACTCCGACGGGTGGGAGAATTCTTTTTTTGTTGTGTGTGTGCATCACTCTGCCTCTTTTCATCACGCTGTGTAAAAGAAGTATGGTATGCCTGATCATACTTGTGTGTGTAGTGAACGCGCCTCTGTGGAAAAGCACTGTACATGATGAAGCTCTAAACAGAATGAGGTCAGCGGGAAAAAGCAGCCGAGACAAGTCCGCCTTTTGTCTCGCGTGCAAAAACTGGGCAGCGGAGTCCCCACGGGGGGCGAAGCAAGAAGACAACATGTGCATTAGACCTCATAACATCATTTATAACAGGCAGACACACTTCCACACACAAATGGCTTTCACCACAGAGGTTCCCCCATTAGCATTAAAGGAGAGAGGCTATGAGAGAAGCTGTACTGCTACAGTAAATCTAAGGAGCGACTGCATCAAGGACGAAGTGGCGGCTTTCCGTTCAGTGGACATTTCACAGCCCTATTGCTACAGTCTGTTGAGCCGGCGTGTGTTTGTCAGCAAGTGGCGAGGAATACATTGACTCCCCTGGGAATGTGTGTGTGCGTGAGTGTGTGCGTGTTATTGGACCTTCTGGACCCCGCGGCCAGCTCAGAGCACAGACCCTTCAGTTTTCTCTCATGTTGTTCAGAGAGATAAAGGCCAGACCCTGTCCATCATTCTGTTATTAGGCGGCACGCTGCCGAGTCTCCGCCTGAACCTGCTGTCCACCAAGTGCACACCATCATGTTCTGCTTGGGAGGGCACATGTCATGTCTGGTTATAGAGAAATATTCAGCAACGGTGCATTCACTCCTTTCAGCGTTCTCACAATGACTTAACTCCTCTCAGTGCGGCCTATTGAAGCCAGAAAACTTTATAAAACCATCTAGGGCTTCAGGAAAATTATTATTTTCTTTACCGATTAATCTGATGATTCTTTTTCTGGTCTATAACATGTCAGGAAATTGTGAAAAATGTCCAATCGCAATTTCCAAAAGCCCAAAGCAACGTGTTCAAATGTCTTGTTTTATCCGACCAACAGTCCAAAACCCAAACATATTTAGTTGTCTGTCATTAAACTACAATAACCAGAAAATATTCTCATTGGAGAATCTGGAACCACAGAATTTGGGCATTATTTTCTTAAAAAATAACTCAAAATGATTAATCGGTTAAAAAAAATAGTTCATTTTCTGTAGATGGACGAATAACTAATCAATTAATCGACTAATCGTTGCAGCTGTAAAACTGTCCCTAAAGTAGAGCGTATTCTGAGTGGATGAAAGATTCTGAATTGAACCATGAATGATGTCAGTAAAATGTAAACAAAATGTGTATTTTTTCAATCTATTTGGTTAAAAATTCAAGAGTCACCAAGTCCGTATTTTTTTTTTAATCCTTCATCCAATAAAAAAAGTTACGCACAGAAACCTTGCACACTGAGTCTGATGCGTTTTATTATTCTATTTGTTGCGAAAGTTCGCAATATAAGACAAAACTGAATTAATTATGTTGGTGCAATGGATAGCGCTAGTCCCAAAGGGGGCTAATGAATTAATGATATTAGCAAGAAGCTATTGTTTAGCTGCCTATAGAGCACAATCACTAATGTGTAATCTTTCCTACATTGTTTTGAAGCCATCCCCAATTCCAAGATGTCAAACAACACTCTTTTGCCTTTAGACCGATGCGACAAAACGCAGAAAACGCAGAGAAGTCGGTGTGTAAATGTGATTGACTATGTAGTCTTCAGCCCCAACCAATACTGAATTTATCAGAAGACTATTTTCACATATGCAGTAATACTCTGCAAGACCTGTAAACACACTTTGATGTGTAAAATTGGTGGAGTTCCCCTTTAAGGGACTGTATAAAAATGATTGGGCTGGTGAGGGGGGGGCTGAACCTTATGTTTCACTTTGTAAAAGAGCAAGGCTCTCCCCTGGGTTATTACTGCTTTCCTTTCAACCCTCCTTTTGACTTAGAAAAAAAACCTGCAACACCCTCCAGTGTTAAATTGGTACAACATGTTTAATCGTGTAACTCTAATGGAACTTTTAATATGTGCCACCAATGTACAGACGAATAAAACACTGATATAGAGACAGAACTGTTGTAGCTACTGTACATATGGCAAAGTGCACCTTTATGATCCGCGGTGCAAGTGGAAGCTGTCTTTCTGATGTAACTATTGCAAAGAAAAAAATAAAAGACCCTCCCCTGCTCACCCAGAAAGACTAGAGACTACCCTAACCCTTCAGCCAGAAGAAAAACCACAAAACCCTCCCCCTTTTCTCACCTCCCTAATCATTTTCCTACAGTCCTTAATCTGGAATAATAGACCTTTTTCACCGAAGACATTTTGACATGTCACAGTAGAAAAAGCACAGGTGTAAATAATGAAATGAATGATGGCTGAATTCCATTTAGCTGCTTTGATTTCAGGATCCAGTAATTATGCATGCTGATTTACTGTCACTCTCACTGGGACACCTGAATAGAACGGAGCCATCGTTAGTGTTATTAGTTACACCTGTACCTTCCCCATTCTGACATGTCAAAATGTCTGCTGTGAAAAAGGCTTACTGGAAATAAAGGCTGTATTCAAAACCGCCTGCGACATACTACTGACGCACACAGTATGCAGTATAAAGTACATATTGCATACTGCGTTCCTGAGTAGTATGCAGTATGCAACGGTTAAAGTGATGTATTTTTCAGTATGCTAGACCAGGTTTTTTACGTTACTCAAACTGCTTTTTCAGTTACAGCAGCAAAACAGTGGAATGATATCCCTACAAATATTAGAGTAATGTTAAAAGGGTCATGTTGTCTCAGTAAGTATCTCTCTGCTCCGTCAGAGGCGTATCTTTCCTAAAAGGGCACTCAGGAAGATGCCTGAGCAGTCTACGGTCTATACATGTCCACACAGTCCTGAGTAGAGGTCTAGTCAACCAGATTAACTGAAAACACCTGTGTGGGTGTTCAGAGGCTTTAAGGCATGATTTCAACTGTATTGACATTCAGTAACATCTTTTCGTAACTTAAAAACATACTTCAGAAAGTAGAAGTGTGCAAAAAACTACCAAATTAAAGAGGATCTATTATGCTTTTGTGCTTTTTCCCTTTCCTTCATTGTGTTAGATAATGTATTGTGCATGTAAAAGGTCTGCAAAGTTATAAAGCCCAAAGTTCACACCAAAGGGAGTTACTCTCCCCCACAGAAACACTGCTCCTGAACTGCCCGAAACGCCTTGCTTGAAGTCCCGCCTTTTCTTCCGTAACGTGGTGATGTCACCAGGTAACACATTTGCATAATAGCTGCCTAGCGGCTAGTTTGGCACGCCCTCAAACAAAGCTAATAGAGCGGAGCTGGAGCGGAGTCTGAAGAGTTTGATTCAGTTGACCAATCAGAGCAGACTAGGGTTTTTGAGATGGCCAGCTCAGAGGGTGAAAAGAGGTGCTGCAGCACAGCCGGTATGGGAAAAGTAAAGTGTTTTTTGAACATTAAAGCATGTAAATATGTTCTAGTAGAAACCCAAAATACAAGTATGCACCTGGAAATAAGCATAATAAGTCCTCTTTAATGTAAGTTGAGTAAAGGTAACTTAGATACTAAATGTTTTGGCTTATAATAGAACCTTTATTTGATGTATTTGAAACTTACTTCCAGACATACTTTATTATAGTTATTTTGCTACACTGCAGACAGTGCAACACAAGCAGTATAGAATATACTTCCACAGTTTTACTGTATTACTTGTATCATATTTCTCTATAGCTAAAGCAGTATAAAATACAGATTACATCTTGACATTTACGATGCTTTAAAATCAATTTTACTATTTGCGACAAATTGAAATTGATTTTGATGTAAAATAACATTCTCACACATAAACAATACACTGAAAATAAAGCAGTTAACATCCTTTTTCCTGTTAACATTCTTTCACAGAGAAACTTCTCTAGGTATTGACCTTAATGAAGGAGGGCAAAGACAGAACCTGAGTAGCAGAGAGACAAAAGAATCATAAGCGAATTCCATTAAATGAGTTATCTCTCTACTTAAAACTAGTTCTGGCTCACTGAGTGGTGAAATGACATTTAGAGTGTCTAGCAGGGTTTATGCACCAGTAAGTGTTCTTCATAGGTAGCTGGCAATTAGGCATGGTGAAACATCTCCAGTAACGTCTACAATTCATCTTCTTGGCATGTGGGGAAATCAACATGGGCCGATTGTTTTGTCTCGTGTGTCGGAGGATTTCATTGGAAGCCAATCGCATCCTCTTTTTTTCCCACAGTCTTGTCAGGCTGCCATTTTTCTGCGCAGACAGACAAAAGAGGAGGACGAACTCAGACATTTTCCAATCAGTGTTCCTGGAGCTCGGCCACGACTCATTTAGGCTACAAGACGACCTTGACATTCAGTGGCCAATGTACTGTGTGAGAAGAACACGCGCCCCTCAGAGCCAGCAAACACACACATACAGTAAAGAGGATCCAGACACCTCCTGTGTACACATGCACTGTGTTGGCTGGTTACCACAGAGGCCAAGCTAATCCAACTCCAGTGTTTAGTGCTGTGAAGCAGCTGGAAGCGCATAAGCTGTTAACAAGTTAAGGTGAAAATGTTTTCTGGCAGGCCGACCTCCTCCTCCTTCACACATTACCTAGCAGCAGCTCACAGTGCACCTCTTCCACCGACACGCTCAACCTGGCAACCACCAACGCAGCACTCACGCTTTCACACTCCCACTGACTTATCTGCACACGAATGTAACACGCTCGTGTGTGCACATGTACACAAACATGCTGCTCGCACACTACCGGTATACTCTACATCTGCTCTGATGGAAAAATCAGACAAACCAAGCAGAAACAAGCAGAAGTAATACCAGGAATAATTTATGTGGAGAACCACTGCAGAAGAGTTTTCAATAGCTTTCCTGTTACTAGAAGCTTAACGTGCGCTGCTGTGCTGCACTGATTGACTGAAAAACACTTTTATGGATCATGGATTATGCCGAGTTACACTTGACACGATTTTCCAACTTGTAAGTAGCATTCACGTTAGCATCCAAGTCACGATTACGACTAAACAACACGTTCTCATCCCAACTCGTCACATACTGTCGCTTTGTCGCGCCCATTGGCGTCACTTTAGGTTTAAGAAACAAACCCACTATAGTTAGGTTTAAGAAAAAACTACATGGTTGGGCTTTAAACTACTATGTTTGTAAAAAGCAGAAAAAAGTCTATCTAGACCAGTGGGCAATCTCCAGTTCACAAAAGTTAATTGGAACATTTTGGTCACCTAAAAACGTCTTATTCTTATGCGGTTGTACTTAGCTCCACCCTCTCGTGTCACTTCTGGTTGCAAAAAAACAAGACGCGACGGCCAAACTGCTGAACTGGAGGCTTCAAATCGGCAGTCCACAAACCAATGATTGACGTCACAGTTACTATGTCCACTTCTTATATACAGTCTATGGGTGCCAACACACGTTGTCAGGAGAAGAAAATAAGGATAAGTACAAACAAATAAATGAATAAAGAAACAAAAGTAACCAAACTCTGCAATCATACAACTATCTTGAGTTTGTCAGGCGCCGTACATCTCTCGCATGTCGTAAACGTGGGAATCATCTTGACCATCCTCCACATAACCCAACATAAACACACTGTGTTTGTTTGCCACCCTCTTTCACATCTCACAGGGGTTTGTCTGTCTCTGTGTGTGTCTCTGTGTGTGTGTGTGTGTGTGTGTGTGTGTGTGTGTCTAAATGGATGCAGCGCCCCTGCCAGCCTGGCGACGGCCCACAGCACTGGGCTCCTGAGCGCCAGCAGCACTGGACGGGCAGCGCGGTCCAAGCAAAAAAGCTTTTGACAACATGAAGAAGCGACAAAAGAAAAGCCCACAGAAACTACAGCACAAGTAGGCCAGCCTCTCAGGGAGCCTCCTCCTCCTCCTCCTCCTCCTCCTCTTCTTCCTCCTCCTCCTCCTCCTGTCCTGTCCTCGTCCGCCCCTGGTTCACTCTCGCAGCATCCGCAGGGCTCGGCTTGTCTTTTCACAGTGAGCCAAGAGTACACTCCACTCTGATGGAGACCACAGAGCTCAATATACAACTGTCTTCTTCTACTAACAAACACACAGTGGGACTGCTGAGGCATGTGTGTGTAGCATAGACATCTCTATATACAATATTGTCGCCTATGGACTGTACAGGTTTGTGTTTCCGTGTGCAAGTTGTTGACAAGTTGAAAATTAAACTGCATCAGCAAAACGATGTGCACATCGGTGAGGAGTGCTGGAGTAATAGAGTGGCTCTGATGAAAACTTAATGGCCCCTTCACCTTTATTAACGGCTGTGGGAGCAGGATCGTGCGCTCGGGTTCGCCGCTGTAATAACGCGTGTAGCTCTAGCGCAGGAACGCAGCTCCATCACTAACAAACTGGAGGAGAAGCTCATCACTGGACCCGCTAATTGACTCACTGACAACTGGCACTACTGATTTTAGCCAAATGAGCCTTAAACACACACTTTAGTCCAGTAAAGGATGTTAATGTCTGAATATAAATTATATGATCTAAACATACAGAGATCCCAATCTGTCCTGTGTTTGCTCCCTGCTCTCTATCGGTCTCTAGCAGTCTCAACACCTGTGAAAAGAATCCCAGGCGCTGTGTTCTTCCCTCTCTGCAGAGATACTTGCGCTACAATCACACAGCAGCCACTTATTAATATCTCCCTTTCAAATGCTAATTCCCCCTTCATGCATAAATCATAACTCCAGAGGTGGCTGCTGCTATAGTGCAGCAGTTAAAAATCATCCGACATCGTCCCAGATACAAAGTCTTCTAACATAGTGATTGTCAAAGTAGGGTCCGGGGACCCACAGGGGTCCGTGGCACTCTGTCAAGGGGTCCGTGAAATAGTTAGCTATAAATTCTAAAATTGTGCTGTATCATTAAAAAGTACAGATCTACAGATGGAGACCATTTGCGCCAATAAAACAAGCGTATTGTGTCCATTATTCCCACACACGTTAGCTGTGGGCCAATAGAAACTCTGATATGATTGTGACACATCACGTCAATCTGCCATGAATCAGCCACTTCACTCAGGGCGCAACGAACTGTTCCTGCTGCTGCTTAGCTTAGCTTATTAGCCAGCTAGCTAGCTGGCGAGCATGGAGAAATATTTGAGTCAGTCCATATCGTCAAGTATCGTCAAACTAGCTAAATTGAGAAAATATGACAACAGTTATATCGAGCGACAGCGACGGGAGACTTAAAGTGTATTCAGCTGCTAGCTAACGAAGCCATGAAGCCGGCCAGGCTAACGCTACATCTGATTACAAAGCACCCGGAATATCAGGGCAAAACAAAGTGACATTAACATGATTTAAATTGAAATGTGTTTCTGTTTATCTCTGTCAAACAGGTCTGAAGTATTTAGGTTGAAAAGTTTTAGGATACAAATAGTTCCAATGGCATCTAAGGGTAAAAATGTAGTAAGCATTATGCTTTATCGGTGTTACGATTATGAGGGGGTCCTTGGAAAATGTTCTCCCCTTGGCATCTGCAAGATTTCACAGACCGGAGGAAAACAACCAATCAGAGCCGAGCTGGAGCCTTGCCGTCTCTGAGCAGCTGTCAATCACGCGCAAACTCCGATCAAATGGTCAAACTGGGCAGCGCTGATCAAATGTGAATCAATATTCTGTTACTGTAATGCCTATTTCTCTCTGTAGTGTACTGTTTAGCTGTAAAATGAGAAAGTTTGTGACCCGGCAGCCATGTTGAGATCAGTTGAAGAAATACCAAGCACCGCCCACCAGCCAGAGCACAGCCAATAGGAACGCTCTCTCTCTCTTTCTCTGAAATTATCTGTGATTGGAAGTCTCCCATCACGGGCTAGATCTTTTTAAAGCCTGAAAACAGAGCCATGAGGAGGTGCAGAAGTCTAGTTTTCTCTCAGAGCACTTGAATTACAATATGCTGAAAGGTCATGTCAGAGTTTTTGCCCAATGATGCCAAAAACATTCCGCCTGCTGAGGCTTTAAGGGGTCCCTCACCCCAAAAAGTTTGAGAACCCCTGTTCAAACAAGGCCAATTGTTTTTGCTCTAACAAGCTTTCACAAACTCTGTCTCCCACAGCCTCAGCAACAATCTGCAACACTTCCAAACTTTCCTTAAGTCAAGACCCCTACACACAGATCCACATTGGCCCACCAACGTGATCAAACCCTCCCATTTGTGAGGGTGTTTGTTGCTGGATATAATTGCACTGCTGTTTTACAACATAGATAGGGAGAAATTGCAGTGTGGTCCGAAAACAGCCACTCACACAATTGCTTCAATTTGACGAAAATTGAAATTCCTGCTGGTGGGGAGCCCCGATCGGTGAGCAGCAGCAGCCTGGCAAACCTAGAGCAGCTTTGATGTGTGTCTGGCATGCTGTGCTGCAGATGCTGCTCTGTATGATACACAACCCAGATCAATGGATCATTTCTTCTGCACTGCATCATGCACCCAACCTCATGCGTTTCATGGAAGTTGACTCCAGCCAGAGCCACCACGGCAATTATCTTGTTGTGTCATTCAGTTTTACTGTGACACATGTGCAGCAAGCATGTATGGGAGCGACCACAGAGAGTTTCATCATGAGGTGTCAGACAGTGAACCCTGAGAGCCTGCAGAGTCACTTTAGCTTTGCCAAAACAGCTGAGAAATCCTATGAACCTCTGTGGATACATGGAGTAATAGCTGATGGATGAGTAGACATTGTGAGATTTGCATCTTACAAGTCATTTGAAGTTGAAATTTAAAGGATAAATGACTTGTTATGCATGCAACATGTTTGATTAAATGTCTCAAATCAAGAGTCTTTAATCAGGTGTAATTTTCTTGATTCAGGGCAGTAATTAGACTTTGATTGATGAATGATTTGCTCAGATTTATTCATATTTGCTCAGATTTATTCATATTTGCTCTCTCCTTGATCCTATAATGCCATGCCATTTACCCACTTGATGCCTCCACATGCTCTCATCCATCCACCCACATGTGATGGACATGTATTTATGTATGGTTTCCTTACCTGCCAGGAGCTGGAGGGGATCTCTGCGAATTTGCCCAGTCCTCCGAAGGTGTAGCACCGGTACATGTGATCCAGAGACTCCGAGCAGTGCCACAGCAAACCAAAGCTCACAGAGTCCTTGTTGGTGCTGTGGTGGTGCTGCTGGTGCTGATGCTGGTGGTGGTTGTTCCTCAGCTGGTCCTTAACAATCCAGGCAGGAGAGATGAAGCTGAAGCTGCACACAGCGACCAGAGCAGAGGAGAGGAGCACCCAGAAGCAGCCCACGCAGCTGAACATGGTGGCAGCGTGGGGGGGCAGCAGAAAGCCCGGAGACAGACCCAAACCCAGATCGATCCCAAACCCGGCTTCTTCTTCTTTCTTCTCCCGGCCCAGGAGCGAATGCATTTGGAGCTCACACCTACAAGAGACAAGACTTCCAACTTCAGCTCCTCACCAGCACATCAGCAGATAAAAGAGACACTGGACATCCACAGTGTGTGTGTGTGTCCCCACCAGGACATCTGGTCTGGACGGACAAACCAGTAAGAAAACGTCCATCAGCAGCAGCAGCAGGAGGAGTGATGGCGGTAGAAAGTCAAGTCATCCGCGCCTCCACTCAGCCTGGAGAGATGCCCAAAACCTGACGCGCGTAATGTTTGTCACACCCAAAGCTTGGTGCGTAGTTGACCTATCAGTGTTCAGGTGGAGGAGCGGGTTAATATAAAGACACTATAACACTAACATAGTCCTGGACAGCAGGAGTCTCCTCTGCTCCTCTCTCTGTCTACTTGCTCTCTGCCTCTCAGCACGGACAGTCAGCAGCGCACTTCAGAAAGAGAGTGTGCGTCTCGACAACGTCAAGCTCACCAGGGTTAAAATGAGAGCTTCCGGTTGGGATTTTCAAAGTGAAATCCTGAAAGAAAGAGGCGCGGTGAGGTTTGAAGTAGTGCTCAGGTGTATAAAGGATATATTTATATAATTACTAAACTAAAAGAACTACACCGATTATACACATGATAATAATGCACACAGTGCACTTTCATTGACTAAGCTACTGGAGTTACCCTGCACTACACTAATTTTTAACAGTCTCTTCTGCACTATATTCACCTTTTTTAATAGTCCTGTATCACAGCTGTTACCCTGCACAATATTCAGTTTTAACAGTTTTCTTCATCTCCTTGTATTTTTATATCTGGTATATTTTTTTGTACTTTGCACTACTAACTTTTTTACTGCATTTTTACTAACATGTTTTGCACTATGGAACTGTGATGCTGGAAACTTGAATTTCCCTCGGGATCAATAAAGTTACTATCTATCTATCTATCTATCTATACATGCTATGACAAATAGCCTACTTCTTAGGCTTAACCTGTGATAACAATGTCTTCTTTTGCTCTGGAAGAGCTTTTGTGCTCCATATCCCGAGCATTATATAGCATCAAATAACTATTTGCTATGTAAAAATATAGTGGAGTAAAGTCTACCTGACCAGAGAATGAAGTCGCTCTCCCTCTCTGTGTGTGTTGTACTCCAAGCTTCTCCTTGCTTTGTTGACATAGCCGGGCAAGCCGCCACACATGCTTTTAGCTAGCTAGTAGCATGTTCATGCACGTTAGCGTTCTCCATTGGCTAGCTCACAGCTACCGCTAAGCACTGCTCTCATATGGTGGTTACAGCTGATAACACCGTCTGGTTCCCCCTCAGGTTAACACTGTTAGCTCTGTCAGCAGTGTTGCCATCCATGTTTAGAGCTGTTAGCACCGTTAGCGCCGGCCATGTCGCCAAAGGGTGAACCTTCTTTGATGTTGCTGGCTCAGCAGTAGCAGCAGCGGCTCAGCCATGGCCATGTTGAGAGCCATGTGGAGGCAATCAGGGTTGGGTTTTTTTTCAAACTTTATTGATAAGTCAAATACAAACAACAACGTTAACATATAAAGGAGTAAAATAACAAAAAGAGGAGCCAAAATGCCAGGGAATTCAGTGATAACTTTAAAAAATATGATTTAGAGAAACATTGGGTTATGGGATTGTGCAAGAAGCTTTTTACATTCAATAAAAACAAAATACATAGGAGGATGAAAAAGTAATTAAATAAATTAAGTGGCACAGATTAGTAACATTACTCGATAATTTTAAAGGTTTCAAATGTTATTTGGGTATTTGTTGCTACTCTATTTTTCAGCTTGACTATAGAGCATTGTAATAGAGGTTAATATCCGATAGAAATAAGGTACATTTGTCACCTTTTTAATACTGCACAGTCTTTTTTATCGCCTACTTTTTATACTGAAACACTTGTCATTTATTGTGTGATTGTCTACTGTTGTGATTGTTATTGTTGGTTGTTGTCTGTATGCGACGGATGGACTGGGAAACAAAATTTTGTTTTTATGTATGAAAGTTCACAGAAATGACAAATAAAGAACCTTGAAGATATGAAGTCTGAAAAAATAACCCTGATGATGTTATCAAATTATGCTATAGATGTATTATGCCGACCTGTTTAGGGTGTACCTCGCCTTCGCCCAATGTCAGCTGGGATCGGCTCCAGAACCCCGGCAACCCTGAATAGGATAAGCAGTTACAGATAAGGGATGGAGGATGGATGGTATATTAAAGTTGATCTGAATCTGTAAAGTCAGGACATGCTGTTTCAATTCTAATTCTAACCATCCTGTTTTTAATGTGTCTCTCGAGAGTCCTCCAACTTCATGGAAGTGCAATACTAAATCACTGGAGTACCCCTTTGAAATATAATTTATATGTTATCATTATCACGTCTAATTCACAGTGTACCATGGAGATGGATAAACAACTACACACTCAGTCAACAGTAACAACAACAAAATATGGTCCAGATGTGGCCCTCATCTGGTTCTGTACGACTTTGGTTGAGTCATCGCTGTCATTGCGGTAGAAGGGAGTGGGAGATGTGGGTCACAACTGGGATATCTGGGAAACTCACTCAAGACATGTTTAATAAAAACCTGCGTCACGAGTTCATGGAAAAGTAGAAAATAATCATGTGACAAATTACTTTATGCATTGAATATATTGTATCTTAGTCTATCAACATCAGCAACAACAACAGCAACAAACAAGTTGACATTTTGTAAAAGTGGAACCATAGAAATAGAGTATTTTATAATATAATATATATAATGCTATTTTATTTCTATGATGTAAACATTGTCCAGGCACACAACCTTAATGGTTTAAACACACAGAGACTTTTCTGTGAATTTGGGGAATGTAACAATAAATGTTTATAGTTATGTTTCTATTGGAGGCCTGTGGCAGGAAATCCATCGAGTGCCCTTGTTTAACAAAAATACTTTTATTCTGAAGGCAAAAACCTAATCTTCCGGTGTTTTGCTCATCTCTTTTTCAGCTTCACATATTAGGCGTCTGGTCGCAGGTACTTGTCCAAATGCACCTTGCACTTTGTTCATGCTTATGATGCGCATTGATAAAAACAGCCAGACACACCATTATAATAAAAACACGATATGAAATTATTCATTAAAACGTTTTTTAATCTTGAATGAATTGTTGTTCTCCGCAAAACAAATACTTCTCAGCATCTACATGTCCAGTAAAAGTGATTCTTGTTGTATTGATTGTTGATTGCTGATACAGGTCAGTCACTTATTGTAACATCTTCTCAGCCAATCAGAGCTCAGGACAGCGACTGTCAGTTTGTGTTGAGGTGGGCGTTGCCCCTGCACGTGTGGAGCTTCAAACAGCATATTGATTAAATAGCATATTACTATATAGCTAATTAATGTGTCAAATATTCATCACACTAATTAGCTTTAGCAGGAGGATAATTTAACTTTAAAGTGGCAATCTCAAAGATTTTTATTTAAATACATGTCTGATAAGTCATTATCTAAAGCCACATGAGGTAAAACAGTGGTGATTAGGCCTACTGATGAAAATATTGTAATATTTATATATTTGCAGTAAAACAAATGGGGGTCTGTGGTGACATTCCTGGTAAAAAAAAAAATGCTGTATTATACACACACAAAATAGAAATATGCACACAATTCTGAAAACTTGAAGCTCATGTACATAGAAAAATATTTTTTCTATTCTATTTCAACAAAAAGAATCAAATAAAAACAATCTAAATCAAACAGGACTGACATCTTAAGGATTGCCACTTTAAAATACAAATAAATAAATTAAATGATTTTGAACCATGTTAGATGGCCTTACAGAGCTGATTTTATACTGCACTACCGTCATTAATACTTCACACAACGAGAGGAAACTACAACAGTGAATCTCTGAAAATGAATTCAACATTTGAAATGCTTTCTGCTGTACTGAAGGTGACTTCTGTGCCCTTTGAGTTTGAACTGTACTTTACAATTTGTGGATTTTTCCAGACCTATATAAGAGAAGCCAGAGTAGCTTTATTGGAAAAAGTAGACATACTTATTCTTATGTCAGAAATAATATTCTGTGTCATCAATGTTCTTTTTCTGTTTTACCCCAACACAGCAATACAGCCAACATTGCCCCCACCTGGTCAGAGGTGATAACAGTTCACCTTTAGGCTGTCGGCACTAGGCTTTACCCCAAATTTTAATTGTGTTACTGTTTTGAAAATGATAAAAAAAAAGTGAATTTGTCTGTAAACATGACTGTATCAAAATAACCACCGCCAGCAGTTGGCTGAAACAGCAATAATACTCCAACACTGAAATAAGTCAAAGAAAAGGACGGACGAACATTTCATAATATATGTATTTAAATCAAACACAATTTAAATATATTATAGATTAAGTACACATACATACATGTCAGAAAACATTAGTGGTACATAGTACCAAGAGTCTTTTCTGGTTCTTTTCCAAATCTTGGTAAGGCTCTAAAGAAATAATAAAATTAAAAAAAAAAGGTTCAATTCACTGAGCACACTTTTCCAGTTGAACAGTCCGGTCATCACTGACGTTTGTTTCAATGATGCATAAAAAAAACAGCGATCACCATAAAAAAGGACTAACATTAATATATGGGGTAAACCAGAAATCTACATATTTATATATATATATATAGAACATTTAGGACATGGAGTTTTCCAACACAACTGGAGCACTTAAGTTCATTATGGGAGTATTTCTTCTTCTACGCTCTGTAAAAGGTGCCAGGAGGTTCATATAGGAGGTTCAGCCAAGTCCGAGGACTGAATCGGCTCTTCTTCTTCTTCTGCGTCATTGTCACATTTTCAAATGTTCTACAGTACGTAAAACAGCCAACACTACTCCGGGCAGGCTGAGGGAAGCGTATGCAAAAACTGAAAGCTGATTTTCATCTGCTTAAGCCTTACGTGGCTGACCCTTAGGAGAGAATTTCATCTAAAAACAAGGA
Organism: Adelosebastes latens; assembly: GCA_916700685.1. Lineage (NCBI taxonomy): Eukaryota > Metazoa > Chordata > Actinopteri > Perciformes > Sebastidae > Adelosebastes > Adelosebastes latens. The sequence goes on along the minus strand of CAKAKR010008448.1, from coordinate 11,642 downwards.
ATGGTTATAAAAGGTGTGGTGAGGTGTGTCATGAGGGTTATTCAGTCTTTGTCACATCCTCCATAGGTCCGAGATAAGACAGACAGTATGGCTACAGCAACGCAGCGATGGTCCTGACTGACATGCTGCTTCTTCTTCCTCTTCTTTGTGCCGGCTTTCTTCAAGTGTTTCCTTTCTTCAGGAGTGACTTCCTCCAGTCTGATGTAAGCACTTGGCTTTACCTTTGGAGACTACACGTGTACCTTTGTAGTGTTATGGAGTTGGAAGATTGGAACAAATGATGTACTTCAACTTTTCCATGAGCCCATGCGTGAACAATCACTCACCCAAGCTCACAGCCAAACACACACTCACACACGTACAGACACATGGTGGTTGGGGAAAAAATGCCTTGTTCGTTCTCAGAGTTCATTGCGGGGTGAACCCTGTGTACAGTTTGTCACTGGCACGGCCAGCGTCTGCGGGGAGCGACGATCCTTTGGTTCCTCGGCGGGGTCATAACTGCAGACAGACAAAAGGAAAAACACTTAGGGAAGAACTGCGGTCGTTCCGCACATCAGCGCACAGGAAGGAGACTACTGAGTGAGGCTGTGTACCTTGGTGGCCTTGCCGGGGCTGTCGTGATTTGACTGGTGGACGACGTCGTTGACGATCATCTTGGCGATCTGCCACGCCATCTCCTCCTGGGCCTGGATGGCAGAGAGTCACGGCACAAACAATAACCACAGACTTTTAATGATGTTCTTTAATAAATCATACGTCATGGGCTGACGGAGCCTTGCTATGTGCCTCAGACCACTGAATCATTCATGAACAGTTTAACATCTCGTGGCCTCACCTCGTCTGAGTTGCCTTGGACCCATTTCTTCATGGCTTGAGAAAACATGGAACCTAAATGAGAGGAGAGGAAAGGCTTTGTGAGACAAAGGGACTGCATAAACTGCAGTATCTTAATCTGAGCAAATAAATCGCACAAACGGCAGGCTCTGATTGGTTGTTTTCCTCCGGTCTGTGAAATCTTGCAGATGCCATTAGAAGCACCGGAGGACACAGAGGCACATGATTCTTTTCAGATTACCAGTCTCATGCACTACCGCCAGGATGTAGTTACCGTTTGATAAAAATAACTTTTTTTATTCATATTTGCTCCAGTTCTACCCACTGCTGCTTTAACTGCACAACAGCTGCTAGCATAGACAACAATGTCAACAACGCCTTTAATTCGTTATCCATGTTGAATTTAACACTGGTAGTCGGGTAGCCGCTGAAGTCGTCTGTTTTCTTCTGGAAAAGTGTCACATGATCGGGAAAGGACACGTCGTGACTTATAAGACCCAATTAAGGAGCGGACGTTGGTGTCTGCGTCACCGTTTTCAAAGGTCTCAGTTTCTGCCCGTCCGGACTAAAACGCAAATCCGGAGTTTTAAAACTAAAAACGTCTCCCTGTTAGGGGCTCAAAAACACCGGAGCAGTGCGGACGCTAGGCATAAATGTAGCAAAAGTTACCCGTTTTAAAACGTATTAGTGTGAATGTAGCCTCAAGGTGAGTTAATCCTGACATAATTAAGGAATTCAGTGCTTTATTGGGTTTTGCTTTCTGTTTGGCCTCGTTATATTGGAACCAAAATGCCTGGTACTCTATTCTAGATCAAGAGAAAGCACTCTTAGATATAATAAATAAAGACTTTTTTATGTTGTTAGAAGAGTAGTGAAGGCCGTTATCTTTTTTTTTTTTGGGAGGAATGTTCTTAAATATTTCAGAGGGCTGTGAGGAGAATGGGAGCAGCCACTAGATGAGGTTTATATTCATGGGCGCAGGGTAGATGTTTTTCACTGCAAGGAGGAATGAGATAAAATCTGACAGAGTGAGGGCAGAAAATAATGAGACACAGAGAGAGTCTAACAGGTAGAAGAGAGGAAGAGAGAGAGAGAGCGAGAGACAAGTGTGAGCGTTTCATGCCTTTGGATTTCTTCACGTCCGGCTCCGGCTCTGCCTCCCTGATAAACTGGCCCATCTCATTCACCTTCCCAAACGTCATCCTTCTGAGCGGACAGAGAAGAGGACAGAGATGAAGACAGCACACAGAGCAAATGGGACAAAACTGAGCCTCGGGCACACACAACATTCACACACTGCTGCGTGTGTGTGTGGGGGGGGGGGTTCAATAAGACCATCTTCGTGAATTACTGAATGCAACAGTACGTACTTTGTAAGGGCAGCTGCAGTACGTACTAAAAGTAAAAAGAAAAAGTATGCGATTTGGAAAGTAGCCATAGCTGTGGGCGATATATTCTAATGAGCCTCCATGTGACAGACGAAGGGGAGCCAAATCTGAAAGGCTGTCTTATTTCATAGTTTGTGGGTTGGGAGGCACTCCAGACACCTTAATGTATGAGCACAAGCACTGAAAAAGAAGTTAGTTTTTCATAATATGTGCCCTTTAAGAGGGAGTCAATTAAAACAAAATTAGTTACAGGCATTAAAGACAAATGGCAGTGTGGGCAATCGAAGATACATAAAAGGAGAGAAACAAAAGTAAAGAAAAGTACTTTTAAAAGGTACAGTTTGTAGGATTTGGCGGCATCTAGTGGTGTGGTTGCAAATTGCAACCAACTGAGTACCCCTCCGCTCACTCCTCTCTTTCCCAGACTGCAGTAACGTGAGCTGTTGAGTGCAAAACTGTAGTAACGCCGTTCGCCTCACTCAGAGACCATCCTTACCATAATAACACTACTTTAGGAGCAACGGAAGTCAGACTGGCTGGCGGTACCACAGTTTTGCCCTCTGTGGCTCACGTTACCACAGTTTCACAAGCGTGTCGGAGAACTACGTTGGCCTTCAGGTAACGTAAAAACGTGAAAGGCTCTCTCTAGAGCCAGTGTTTGATTTGTCCGTTCTGGGCTACTGTAGAAACATGGCGGAACAACATGGTGGACTCTGTGAAGAGGACCCGCTCCCTATGTAGATATGAGGGGCTCATTCTAAGCTAACGAAAACACACTTCTTATTTTCAGGTGATTATACACTAATGAAAACATAGTTTTGAATATTATATTCAATTTCTGCTAATAGATCACCTGAAATACTACATACTGTACCTTTACAGAGATTTAGATTCAGATTTAGTCGGCTTAAAACCAAATTGGTAATTTAACCCATCAATGCATAACAAAAACTCACCCAGCGTACGGCCGCTGGTACAAGGACTCAGGGTCCAGGCTGGCAACGTCCACCGTGATCGCCTCATCAAAGTTCTTCAGGATCTTGATCGCTGCCCTTTTGGCACTTTGCTGTAATGTAAAGATACCATGAGCTGAATGCATTACAGGGATCATTGTTTTTTGTGTTTTTATGGAGACAACTAAACGACAGGAAGGACCACAACCTTTTGGCATTAACAAAAATATCTTCATAATTTATGTAATGAGGCGGAGCAGGTCTAAATGTCAGCAGACAGAGGAGCATCCTCCCACAGGGGCTGAAGACGTGGGTTAAAGTTGGGGGGTCACCTGAGTCTGGGAGCCCTCGCTGGCATTTGAACTCGAGCGGTCGTTGTCAGCGGGCCCGCCTTGACCTGGAGCGTTGACATTCACAAACTCGTCTGCCCGCACAGAGTTGATGAGGTCACTCAGGTATTTGTAGTAAAGGTTGCTAGACAGGAAGCCCGGCATGTAGACCTGAACAAATGCAACACAACAATGACTCTGTTAGAGAATAATGAGCTCGATGATAAATTTCTGGGTTACTGTTACTGACCTTTATGCAGTAACAACAGTGTTCAGCTTTCATTTCATTAACATAAGGCAGGTGCATTTGTCAGCGGTATAATAGCACAATTCATCAGTGACTTACAACACAAAACCTTTAGGAGGATCCTATTAAATTCAAGAAAACAAGTTCAAGCAGATGATTTTAGAAAATATCTAATTAAACGCTTTAAAAGGGCAATGTTAATTCATTTCTAGGTTTTAGAGTGCTTTATTTTATATATCCAAACATTCCCTATTCCCCTACATAGTAAAAAAGAACAAATCAGAGTAAATTGACGAGGCCTTGGTGTGTGGCTATTTGAGAGTCGGACCTTCTCCATGGTGGTCCAGGCCTGTCTGAGTGGAGTGGTGAAACAGTCGGGGAGCGGCCCCCCCTCTCGGCAGATATTCGACTCGATCTCCATCCGCACGGAGTCGCCGAAGCCCAGAGGGTTGGTGGCCTGGAGTGAGAAATACCTGGAGAGGAAAGAGTGACTGAATTCAGATGAGGGCACCTACACTATAGTAAGATTTGAATCAATATCCAATCAATAAACTCACGGATATTAATGAGGAAATAGCATCTTTAAATGAAGCTGTAGTGCTGCCACCCCTGGTAGGCAGGACTATGTGCAAAAAAGTTAGCATGGTATGAAATATTAAATATTATCGAAATATCAATGAAATGGCGGCAGAAATGAGCGCCAGGAAATGCAACAAAGAAAATTTAAAACTTGTCTTGAAACTGGTCTTTTACCTTCTCAGGCTCACTTAACTGGAACCTACCATCTGATGGTATTAGATTAATATATGATCAATGTCTAAAATACTGTAAAAAATTGAGATGCATGTATTAAATTACCTGGCATGTCAACCCATTCTTTCTCAGAACCATGAGTGAAGCACTTAATATGATATGAGATGAAAGGGTGATATCTAATCCGGCTATAGTGACGGCAAAATCTCATATTCAACGAGGTGAAAGGTAAACAAAATAATCCCATAGTGAGAATAAAATAAGAGGTGGTAGAAACACTAGGAATGATTTCTAAATATTCAAATTATTATATATACGTAGCTATGTCTTTTGTATAAAGTGAGTGTTTTTGATGAACAAACTATTAGGAATATGCGATGCACATCATAAAGTTAAAAGTGATGTTTCTGCTGCCGAAGCAGAGAGGACAAGAACAGGAGTTAATAAGGTCTGACTGAAATGCTGCATTTACAATAATGGGAGCTAATTAACAGTGTGTGGATTATTGTTCTAATAAAAGACAACAGAGGGTGAGAGTGTAAAAGCATCGATACGCTCAGGAATCCTGTCGGGAATAAAAAAAATATAATCTTTGTTCAAATAAAATGCACCCATAATCGTCATTATGTATTTAGTGTGGTAAACTGGGTGCTTTGGATTGCAAAGAAGCAGCAGAGTGAAGACCTACTTGTCGTAGAGGATCATGGCATCGTTTTGAGCCTCCTGGCCGTCATACTGGCCCTTCTTCGCTGCGAGCTGGTTCTGGAAGTTGTCCGCCGCCAGCCAGAACTGCAGTACATTCATCGCCTCCTCCTTTTCCATGTACTGCAGGGAAGGAGACATAGAGCGCAGAACAATGCAGCTGAAAGTCGCTGTGGGTTTTTCTGTAATATCCTTGCTGGATCTGACATTTACTGTATTTCCTGTGTATAAATGCTGACATAGAAAATAAATGTTGACTCTGACAACCTTTGACTCTCTTTGTGTACGAAGTTCTGGTGTTAATTGTCACTTCTGTATCATAACAATAGGTTGGGTGATTGTAAAGGGAAGATCCGCTGGGTTTTTGTTTTTCCTAGGTTATGTTTACTGTGTCCTCGGCTTATTGCTGCTGTGACAATAGAAATTCCCTCTAGAACAGGTAAACAAACTAACAGAAACTGTTTTGTGGAAGTGGCAAGAGAGGAGAAGTGTGTAATGAGGAGTTCCTGCACAGTTTGTGTAGGAAAAACACAAACAAAAGGTTTAATAGCATCGGTGTAAAAAGTGTATTTGTAATGAGACAAATAAATCATGTTTCGGGACCCCACTCACCTCAGAGAAGTAGAAGAGAGCCGACTCACAGAACAAGATGTCAGCCAGGAACACAGAGCCGCTAGTCAACACTTCGATCTGGTATTTACAGTAATGATGACTCCGCAGGAAATCGCTAAAGTGCCTGGAAGTGAAAGAGAAAGTGGGAGATGAATACAGGCGCTGCTGTGGATGTCAAGGTGGTAAAATTACAAAAGGGACAGTAGTTGCACTTTAATCTTAATGTCAAAACATAGCGATGGGAGTATTACCTCCTCTAGAAAAATGAATAGACAGAAACTCACTGTTGCTCCAAGATGGTGAAGACTACCGACTGTGCAATGACAAAGCAGTTTGGGTCCACCATGCCGTCCTCGCCACATATCTTAGCTACACAGAGGAAAAGACAGGAATATTATTTATGATGGATGACTTACTGAAACCACATCAAATATGGTGTCTGATTAAATTCCTGTTGACAACGTTCTGCATCTTACCGACTATATCGTTTCTGATCTGTTCTGTGATGGGGATGGGCCTCGCAGCGTCTGGAGAGATGTACTTTGTGAAGATTGTAACTGCATCTTTCTCTATACCTGAAAAACACAGACACACATAGCTGATCATCCAGTGATGCTGCAACATACACAGGAGTGATGTTTCTGTGTGCATGGAAGCACAAAGAGGGACTTTCACAGTGAAAAGACTCACTTCTTAAGATAACTACCTGATTTATCGAACTCAGACTTTAATTAACTTGTGATTTTCACAGTTGACAGTGAACTTTAGAATGTATTTTTATTAAGGCTGTCAATTGATTAATTTGCATTAATCGCGATTAATCGCGAATTAATTTTTTTATCTGTTCAAAATGTACCTTAAAGGGAGATTTGTCAAGTATTTAATACTCTTATTAATATGGGAGTGGGCAAATATGCTGCTTTATGCAAAGATATGTGTATATTTATTACTGGAAATCAATTAACAACACAAAACAATGACAAATATTGTCCAGAAACCCTCACAGGTACTGCATTTAGTATAAACAATATGCTCAAATCATAACATGGCAAACTCAAGCGTAACAGGCAACAACAGCTGTCAGTATGCTGAATTGACTATGACTTGCCCCAAACATATCATATATCATAAAGTGGGCATGTCTGTAAAGGGGAGACTCGTGGGTACCCATAGAACCCATTTCAGTCACATATCTTGAGGTCAGAGGTCAAGGGACCCCCTTTGAAAATGGCCATGTCAGTTTTCCTCGTCAAAATTTAGCATTAGTTGGAGCGTTATTTAGGCTCCTTTTATGACAAGCTAGTATGACATGGTTGGTACTGGTAGGTTCTGTGTCTAGTATCATATGATGCCAGTATCTTCACTCTAGCTTTAAAACCGAGCTCGCTACAATCTAAAAATCGCAAGTTGTGTTAACGCGTTAAAGAAATTAGTGGCGTTAAAACGAATTTGCATTAAAGCGTTATTATCGCCCTAGTGTGAACTAAATGTGATCCTATCCTTTAAAGCTGCAAAAGACAACTCTGAGTCACAATGTCGAGCTATAACAGAAATACCAAAGCATCCGACAGAGGTCTTTTTTTTTTTTGACCAAATAATTTCAGCTCATGGTGAGAAATATTTTTGGTACAGGAACAGAAAGTACAGACTGAAATAAAATAGCAGCCAAAGAAAGTTTCTCTCCACCATCCCCAGGCAATAGCCAAGTTTCCATCCAGATGTAGTGAACATTTTAACCTAGTTTCCAAAAAGTCAGCAAAAGAAAGTGCTGCAGTCCAACTATGAGCAAATATGATAAAAAAGTTATTTTTCTAAAACAGTCACTATATCCTGACAGTTGTGCATGAGACAGATAATCAGTGAAAAAAATATTTTCTCTGCCTCCTCCTAGTGCACCTAATGGCATTTGCAAGATTTCACCATGCCCAAAGGAAAACAATCAATCAGAGTCAAGCAGTATCTGGGGCAGTTGCTAATCACTTTGTGACCCTCCCACCATGTTGAAAACACCCAAAACCAAGCACCGCCCACTGAGCGGAGCAAACCTTCTCATTTTACAGCTAAACAGTGCACTACAAGATGTTTCTGAAAACATTTGAGGAGAGAAATAGGCATTACAGTAACAGGATATTGATTCATATTTGATCAGCGCTGCCTAGTTTGACCGTTTGATCGGAGTTCGCGTGTTTCGTTCCTTCAGTGCTGTGAAGGAGGCAGAGGAGCATGATTTTTTTGTCAGAGATTATCTGTCTCATGTCACGATATAGTGACAGTTTTATAAAAAAAAAATGCTTTTTATCATATTTACTCAAAGTTACCGACTTCAGCTTTAAAGCTGCAAAAGATAACTCTGAATCACAAAGGTGGGCTACAACAGAAATATAGTAGCATCCGACAGGGGTCATTTTATTTGACCAAATGATTTCAGGTCACTGGTGAGAAATATATTTTGGTGCACAGGAAGTGCAAATCAGCAAAAGAAAGTGCTATTTAACGCACGTTTCCATCCACTATTGTTATGCGAATATTAGGAGTTGGGTGCATCGAGATAGCTGGTGATGCCAATTCTCCACTCCGATGCCTTTAACCATTGTAGAAGAAGAGGCCGCAACGAGATGACGATCAAAAGAGTGCCAGTCAAACCTTAAACGGTGGAAAACAAAGGAACCTTTGAGGAAGGTTACTCTCTCCTCTTCTGCTGTTTTTTGTCTCTTCAGTGGAAGTTTCAGTCACATGCTTCATGAACATCATGATTTGTTTCCATTGCATTGGCCCATTGATTATGTAAAAAACAAAAACACTTATATGAACACAAACATAAAGACACAGGGTTGTGTAAAGATGACTCACTTTTCATGAGTTTGTCAGAGAGGTCTCGCAGGGTGCTGTTTGACTGCACCTTGAAGGGAGTCCCTGTCCTGGAGTGTGCCTGCCTGCTGGGGGTTTCTGCTCGTGGAGTGCCGGGTCTCAGGCCTGCTTCTGTGCTGGAGGAGTTCCGTCGCTCTGAGTGCACCGCCGGGCCTTCGCCGCCACTGACCCGGGCGAGAGCGTTGGGACTGTGTTGGGCCAGCTCCGGGAGCTCTGGGCAGACCGGGGAGGCCGGTGAGCCCGGGCAGGCCGAGACATGCTCGGCCAAGGAGCTGTGTTTGACAGAGTTCAGGCTGTGCGCTCGGACCCGCGACCAGCTGGTGGAGCGGAAACTCTCGGCCTCCAGCCAGAACCGAACCAGGTGGTCGGCGCCCCGGACTTCCATGAAATGCATGTAGTGGGGTATCGCCACGTGGTCCCGGAGGACGTGCTCCACCGTCTTGGACAGCCGAGAGCGGTCCTCATCGGGCTGAGTCACACTGGAGTGACCTGGAACATACGAATGTACACACAATTAAGCAATCAACTTAGCAGAGGGAACTATAGGATTCAAAAGACACTTTTTAACCAAATAAATTAAAAAAACTGTGTCAATGTATTTGTAGCAACAGGAAAATTCAGAAACGAGTAAAAGAGAGCTTAAGAAAATAGAACTGCAATCGATTAATCGATTAGTTGTCAAATATTAAATGAATCAATAACTATTTTGATGATTGATTAATAGGTTTGAGTAATTATTTAAGAAAAAAAAGTCAAAATTCTCTGGTTCCAGCCTCTTAAATGTGAATATATTCTGGTTTCTTTCCTCCTCCGTGACAGTAAACTGAATATCTTTGAGTTGTGGACAAAACAAGACATTTGAGGTCGTCATATTGAGCTTTGGGAAACACTGATCAACATTTTTCACCATTTTCTGACATTTTTTAGATCAAACAACTAATCGAGAAAATAATCAACAGATTAATCAACAATTAAAATAATCGTTAGTTGCAGCCCTATTAGAAAATAAACACAGATATTAATTATGTTTAATTCCATATTTGAATATTGTATTAAGCTTGTGATGCTTCACAAACTTGCAGGTAACAAATGCCATCACCCCTATAAAGTTTAATATAATTTATCTCAATCGAGACTTGATTAAGGTTTTGAGATTTAAGGTTTGTGGATAGGTTAGTGTGGATTCCTGTTTGAGAGCATACAAACTGTATACATTCACATGACAATAAGATGTATGCTGCCTTTAAGCTCACATTAGAAACTGAAGTATTCCACTTTAATAACAGACTGAGCAGCACACACACTCTATTATTTAAAGCTTTCAACTTTCGTAATAGAAGGGAGATAAAATGTTCAGTATATTGATGGGAGTTGCAACATAAAGTGAAAGATAAAAAAAGTGAATTTTCCGTGTCTAGCTCTCCTATTTCAACTGAAAATTTGCTCCCGATTGAAGGCTGGAACGTGAGCTGAATTTTAAACTCCTAGGGTTTTGAAGCCTTGTGAATTTCTGGCTCTCTTGTCTGTCTAGAGGTGGCCTTAGACTATGCAATTTCACAGATGATTTAACCCAGACAAACTTTGCAGAATCCCACGTCTCAACGGCATCTGTGTGTCCCGTCCATCCCGTCGTTCATGGTCAGCAATAACTGTGGCAGCCACAGCGAGCTTTGGCAGACTCCAAACTCCTGCGGGGATGCCATATCATTTGACTTCACTATGTCTCAGATAGAGTCTGTCTGTTTGAATAACATCCACCATCCTGGACTGCAAGCACAAACCCACACGCACACACACCCGCACACTCCCAGAAAAACAAATAAACAAGGGAGCGCGCTCATTGAATACAAACCCCGACACTTGCTGGATTATGAATCAGAGCACATCGGCTGTAGTTAGACTGAAGCGTGGGTTGAGGCTTCGTTTGCACTTTGAAAACGAAATTGTGTTTCAAGAGGTGTCCCCCAGTGTGAGGCGCTTATCAATCAGCCTCTTCAGACTCCTTAAGATCACACAGTCAAGTCCACCTTAACACTGAAAGCTGTTAAGAATCACAACAACCGGTGTAGCATCTGTATCGGCATCAGATCATCAAAAAGAGCCTCGTTTGAATATCTTCTGAGAGTCAGTCAATGTCTGTTATATAACCGGCTCTATACTCTTTCAATTGCTATCAAAAGACAGCAGAGAAATCATACAATCATGGTCAACATAATGGTTTTCACTGACCTGTAAAGACCCATTTTTAACGCCTACAAGCTGTCGTTGAAACTAACCAACCTCGCCTCTTTGAATCCTCCTCCCTCACTTCCTTCCCTCCTCCTCCTCGTGTTAAAACAACAGCCCAGATTCATTCTGATGTTGCCGTTCGGGCTGCGGCGCAGGTTCCTCCACCTCGGCCACCTGACTCACCCCCAGCTATTCTTTGGGCAACTTGCTCGTGCAGTTTCCCCGTCAGTGCTGTCATTCAACATTGTTATTCAATGTTCACCTCCGTATCGCGGCGTCTAAAAACCACAATCTAATTTTAGAGCACTTTGATAAAAGGAAGGAGCGGCTTCTTCGCCACCGTAAGGTCAGCGTCGTTCCGTCAGGCTTTGGAATGTCTGGGTGCTCAAAACCGATGCATGGAGTTGTGCGAGTGCTTCAGACAGGATTAAGAAAGGACTTGCACAAGACAGCGTGCTGTTAAAGCCACTTTAGTGATGCAAGTGTCACACTCAGGCATACTGTATGTTGCTACTACACATTACTATGAGACATCTTATTATCCCCATAAGGTTAAACAGGAGCTTAGGAAGAAAACTTTATAATTCCTTATATTATGTTAATTTTTCTTATTATTGTTATTATTGTTTATATTTTATTGTTTTTGTGTCTGTATGTTGTGTTTTTATTATTTTTTATATTATTGTGGGATTATTCCTTATTTCATGAGCTATTTTGGGATTTA
>CAKAKR010008425.1:0-48507 GCA_916700685.1 Adelosebastes latens | reverse complement strand
TTGGTCACCCTTTTTTGCCAGTGCATCAAAGTTTGGTGTCAGTTTGGCTGTGGCAATTCTAAACCAATCCCACCTACTGCGCACAGAGGTTTAAGGGAAAAACAGTAATTTATGAAAAAAGAAAATGAAAACGCCCTTTTAAACACAAGGGGGAACACAAGGCAAAAACCTTGGCTAAATAAAAAGTGCCGAAAGGTAGATACGAACCCCGGCCTACCGCGGTAAGAGCGCCCGCTCTACCGGGTGAGCTATAACACACAGTGGTCTCGCAAATAGGAAGAAGAATGGACTTATTCAAGGTGAAGACCGTGGTGACGGTCAGAGTGTGGTCGAAATAGATCTTAATTTTTTAAATAAGGGCTATTAGAGTGTTCGTACTGGGGAGTGGGATCAACTGAAACGCCGGGTATTGCAGGAAAAAGGTAAAATGAATGCGGTCTTTACTATAATTTGGACAATTTTGTACCAATATTCGACGGGCCGGATTAAAAAGCCCAACGGGCCGTATACGGCCCGCGGGCCGTAGTTTGCCCATGCCTGCTCTACACTAACACCCAGGCTTTGCTAGAATAAATAAGTACGCATGTAGGCTATAAGCCTACCATTATGCAAACTGGGTTCTATTGTTGTCAGTTTTGACATAATGCAGCAGAGAAACTGAAGCTAAAGATCAGATCACTACAGGCAAACAGGTTGAATTGAATGCAAATACTTGAGGACTGTTATCTTACTATCTTACACTATTCCACTTTCCTATTTTACAATTAAAGCAGGTGAAAGCAGTTTGCAAAGTTGAATGACAAACACAACAGTAATAAATCACACGACAGTCGAGAAAAAGGCCAATATGCAACATTGAAAACAGCAGATTAAACATTCAATTCAATTCGATTTATTTTGATATAGCGTCAAATCATAACAGAGGTTATCTCGAGACGCTTCATACAATACACGCAGCATTGTGGCTGCTAACTCTCCCGGTCGGGTGAACTGGGGACTCAGTTGTATGTTGTGCTCATACACTGCAGCTGGTGATAAATGATGGATTTAACCTGTTCGTGCATCGGCTTATTGTTGAAGCTCGAAGCTCGGCGGCTAAAAATAGCACCGCTGCATGCGACTCACTAATCTTGTCGGTTAACGGTTAATGAACAAGGGTCGGTTAATGGTTAAAAAAAAAAAAATCTATATTAGCATTCCTACTACAAGATGTTTCTGAAAACATTTGAGGAGAGAAATAGGCATTACAGTAACAGAATATTGATTCATATTTGATCAGCGCTGCCTAGTTTGACCGTTTGATTGGAGTTCGTGAGTGATTGACAGCTGCTTAGAGACGGCAGCTGGACGGCAGACTCCAGCTCGGCTCTGATTGGTTGTTTTCCTCCGGTCTGTGAAATCTTGCAGATACCATTATGAGCACCGGAGGACACCAGAGGAACATGACTTTTTTCAGATTACCTGTCTCATGCACTACTGTCAGGATATAGTGACCGTTTTATAAAAATAACTTTTTTTAATCATATTTGCTCCAATTCTACCCACTGCAGCTTTAAAGAACATCATGTGCATTGATGAGCATTGTTTGAGTTCAGATCAGATTTTTAATTAAGTATATCAACCTCATCTATTCTCATTAGTTTACTTCAATATAACATTATAAACAGCTGTAAGAGATCAAATAATAATATTCTGTTATACAATTGTACAACTCTGTCATCACACTAATTTCACCATAACAAAGTTTGTGTATGGGCACAAACACCATGTGGGTAAAGAGTAGACTTTGGAAAGTTGTCATTTACACAATGTGAAGCGTCGGGCTTTTTCCACTCATTACCAGGGTGGAGACACACAAATATCCTACTGTACAAACAAATGCATGTGTACGCATGCGCACGCGTTGTTGGCAATATTAACGAACATTTAAGAGAGACAGGAAGGGAAAGAGTGAGAGGAGAAGAAATGGTTTAATATTGTGGTGTATTCTGTATTAATAAGCTGCATCTTCGCTGACGAGTGAAAACCTTGAATTACGTGTTTTTATGTTGAAATGGGGGTGTCTTATTTTTTTAGCGCTGTATCCTCTTCCTCAACTCCCCACAACGATCATTTTATTTTTTTTATCGCTTCTTTAAAGGAGTTCTTGTCAAAAATCGCCACTCTGGAGATTTTCACACGACAGCAGTGATATGTGCACATGGCCTCAATGTGATTGCCTCTCTAGGTGCTTCTCTGTGTATTTTTGTGTTATTCCCTTCACCTCCGTGTGTGTGTGTGCATGTGTGTGTGTGTGTGGTAAAGGCGGGACTTACTGTCTGCTGCCGTGCTGCCATTGGGCAGCGTGCCCAGATCAACAACCATGCCGTCCAGACAGACGTTGAGCTCGCCTCCCGCTACAACCGAGCCTTTGTTCTCCGTCTGCAGCACCAGACTCAGCTGGACGTTCTCCACTAGAGGAGGGAGGGAGAACGACAGACAGAGAGAGAGAGAGAGAGAGAGAGAGAGAGGACGAGTGGTTAAGAAGGTAGAGGACAAAGGTGGTGGGGAAAGGAAGAAAGGTTGAGTTGGAGGGAGGGGAGACGGTGAGGAGAGATGGAAGCGAGGAAATGGGACATCCTCTGTTATTGCTCTAAAATGAGAAAATGGTGTGAACCCACAGAGAATGAATAGTGGAGGGCCACCCTGCTGAGACATTTGTAACAGAAGAGGTATCTGGCTCTGTTCAAACCTGGTATTAGCATGCGTCCTCAGTGATCGGATCACAAGTGGACAGCTCTAAGTACAGGTGTGAACGCATTTAAGACACATTGAGATCTGATCACTCAGACCACATTCAGAGGTGGTCTGGGCCACATATGGCCACATTCTTTTAGCGATGTGTAGTGAATGAGTCCTGGCCCACATTAAGGACCGCCTACTCAACTTCAATGCAAATTGTTTGGATTGTAATTTTGACAAGTTCGTATGCATTCATCTCTTGTTATACAAACGTTTGTTTTATACACATGTCTAATAATTATTTTGCGACCTTGCCTGAACCTGAGCGTTCACGATACCTTAATAAATGAAGGTTGATCGCCGTCATGTCCCTTCAGTCTTCCCCCGTCCAACACAGTGGCCGGATATTGCTTATCCAGACTTCTATACATGTTTAATTGAATCCCGTTAGGCTAAGTGTTGTCTGTAAATAACCAACGTGTTAACAGACAACTGTTTGATCTATAGGCTGAGATTTAGTTGGAGACGACAGTCTGGCGCCGCTATAACGTTAATGTTTGACTGTATTACTGCAGCAGCCTCTCACTCAAGCTAACGTTAGCTAGCCATGCTTAGTCACTGTCACCAGCAACATTTAGTGATTTACCACACTGACAGTGAATATTCACGTATCATATGTGCCTCAAATCTCAGTGTGAAAGCCTCGGTTAACCCGCTACACAACCGCTTTTCATCATTTTCCTGTTTAATGTGACGCAAGTTTCTTTCCCCCAAAAGGGAGCGCAGCCTCGGCGATGACGCAATGCTGGTCTGGTCTGGTCTCTGTCTGGTCTATAGCTTGGAGCCATAAAGCTATTATAAATTATATCATTTTTAGGACATGACAGGGGAACAAATTGGAGATCAGCGTTTTTGGATTTATTGTTGGTGCAGCCAACTACACAGCAGCTCTTCAGCATAGCGTTATTACCATTACCAGTTTGTTTAAAGTAGAAGTTTGGAGACATGTTTCAATTTCTTCTGTTTACTCTGTTCCCGTCTACGAGGGACACGGGATTGTTTTCCCCAAAACGGGGATGTGGTCATGACAGCCTCCTGTGGATGGCGTATTGCCGTTCTGAATCATAGCCGGGCCGGCTGCGCGTGTCTTTTAGTGCATGTTCGTGCATGTGAGCGTGCCCCACTGGCTAGCTATGTGTTTAAGGAAAAACCTCCCAACTTGTAAAGAAAACTTAAGTATTTATCTGCATTTTGTGGACAACTTCTTGGTGCTAAACTTTTAAATATTTGGAGCACCCAAACACAGACTTAAAGGGGACATATCGTAAAAAAACTCAGTTTTTCAGTGCTTGTGCTAATACACCTGGGTATCTGGAGTTCCTACCAACCCACAAACTGTGAAATAAGACGACCCAGTCAGTTTTTTGTGGGCTGTCTAGATCAGAAAACATGTGACTCAACAAGCCATTCAGATGTGGCTCCCCTTCCTATGTCACATGCAGGCTCATTAGAATATTACACCCACAGCTTGAGAACTACCTTTGCAAAGGTGCACCCTATTTTTCTCGCCAGCCAATCAGAGCACACTGGGCTTTTTTCAGGAGGGGGTCTTAAAGAGACAGGCGCTAAAACTGAGCGTTTCTGACGGAGGGTGAATACAGGTATGTTCAGACAGACACTATGAGAAAAATAAAGTGTTTTTTGAACATTACAGCATGTAAACATGTTCTAGTAGAAACCCAAAATACAAGTATGAACCTGGAAATGGGCATGATATGTCCCCTTTAAGTCATATTTGGAGAGGAGAAGGTTCCTGCATACATGCTGTAAATTCATACTTGTTTAATTTTCTCGTTACCATTTTTTATTTAATTTTTTTTTCTGTGTGTGTGTACTTACTCTTGCCATCGTGTGTGCGGAGTGTGTCCAGCAGGTCTATGGTGGCGCTGCCCAGTAGCTCCTTCCTCAGGGTGTGGCAGCTCCACAGCTTCAGATCCAGACGACTCTGAGGTGTCACATTACTGTGAAACACAAGGCAACATGAACACGCACACATTATCTACTGAGGCCTGTTACTACACGAAAACACATCATCAAAAATACAACAAATACTGCATTACCTCAGGAAAAGTTTTAAGAGAGCCGAGTTTCGCTTTTTGATAAACCGCAATTTTTACAGCCGAACCACTTCCAAGGTACAGCACTTCTACTTGAGTGGAATATTCTGATATTTGGAACTCTTTTCTTCATTGCCTGTATCAGTACACACCTAACAACAGAGTGGGGTGAAGGCAATTGATTCTTATGTTCTATGTAGGGCTGTCAATTGATTAAAATATTTAATCGCGTTTAATCGCATGATTGCAAATTAATCACACATTCTTTATCTGTTCAAATTGTACCTTTAAAGGGAGATTTGTCAAGTATTTAATACTCTTATCAACATGGGAGTGGGCAAATATGCTGCTTTATGCAAATGTATGTATATATTTATTATTGGAAATCCATTAACAACACAAAACAATGACAAATATAGTCCAGAAACCCTCACAGGTACTGCATTTAGCATAAAAAATATGCTCAAATCATAACATGGCAAACTGCAGCCCAACAGGCAACAACAGCTGTCAGTGTGTCAGTGTGCTGACTTGACTATGACTTGCCCCAAACTGCATGTGATTATCATAAAGTGGGCATGTCTGTAAAGGGGAGACTCATGGGTACCCATAGAACCCATTTACATTCACACATCTGGAGGTCAGAGGTCAAGGGATGCGTAACTGTGGAGCGTTATTTAGCCTTTGCAACATGCTAGTATGACATGGTTGGTACTAGGGATGGAACGGTTCAGGTAAAAAGTCCGAACCGTTCGGTTCGCTAGTCACGGTTTGGGTCGTGTATGAATTGTTCGGTTCATTTGAAATAAGTTATGAGGCCGATTGTGTATTTTTTTGTAGAAATGAAGGCCTATTGAAGGAGGCTGGGACACGGGCAGACATGGGTCTTGAGGTACGGGGTTTAACACTTGTGCAGTGTAATTGAAGTGCAGAGCAGATTTTACTGCGCATGTGTTGATGAAGCGTGACCCAGCCCCCTTCTAAGTTGGACTGGATGAAGTGCGGCTGTCTGTCAGTTTAGGAAATGGCGAGTAGACACGTTAAAGTACAGTTAGAGGATCCACCAGCATCGTTTGGCTCTGCTGTATGGGAGCATTACGGATTTAGTGTTACCTATGAAAATGACGGAAAAACATGGTGGATAAACCGGTGACTGTGTGAAAGCACTGTGCAACACGTGTGGTTTATGCTAGCGGCAACACATCGGGTAGGAAAGACCAACTCCTTCTCCCCGCAGCATTTAAACAGCCTCTACATGCAGATTCAGACAGGGCAAAAAACACAACTACAGCATCGGGGAGATTTATAGTGAAAGATATGCAGCCTTATGCAGTCGCGGAGGCATAAAAATACAGGACTGTATAAAAGTCAGTGTTTGTGTGTGTATGTGTGTGTGTGTGTGTGTGTGTGGTAATGGTGTTCTCACAGGGTGAGGTCTTCATTCCACTGCAGCTCGAGGTGTCCACTGCGTTTGCCTGTCTTTTTGGTTTCACTGGACAGGCCGTCGGCAGTCACTTCAACAAAGGAGTTGAGTCGAGAGTGACGGGTTGGCAGCTTGGGAGACTGGGGCTTCGCTGAAACCACTGAGAGCACACACACACACAAACAGATTAAGGAAAACAGTTAGAAAGGAATATATTAGAATTGTGAAATGTGTTCTTATTGTAAAACTGGTTCATCTATTGGAAAGGACAAAAACAGAATGTCACATGGAAGAGAGTAGAACTGAACAGACTACGATACACACCGTGTGACTGTGGCCGCAGTCCAACCACAATAAGGAAATGTGTTTCTATTTCATGTGTGTGTTACAGGTCAAAGCTGTAGCTTTCATATCAACAACACCTCATCCACAATTTCTTTTAAATAATATACTGTCCACCGCTGTGCCAACCAGTGAGATTGGGCCCCACAATTACGTCATCTGCAAACAGAAGGCCTTTAATTTGAGTATCTAACAGAGGAAACACAAACCAGCTCATCCAACACACAGCAGCCAGCGTCCTCACATGTGCACACAAAGATAAGCATATTACTCAAGTAATTAAAGGGTAACTTTGGTATTTTTTAACCCTATTTTCCCATGTTCATGTGTCTAACTGGCTAATAGCAACAACAAGTAAAAGAATTGAGGGAGAGCGCTGTAGACGGCAGCTGCTCACAGGCTACAATATAGTGCTATTGGGGCAAGCTGGCACCGTCATTTACGTCCACTGAAAGTCTTTGTTTTTGCCATGACAGGCTCTGATTGTTACTATAAGTGTCTGACATTATGGAAAGAGTCTCCATGCCTTGCAACTTTAAAATGCCAATTAAACTAAACAAAGAGACATCTTTTTCCAAAAATATAAGCATTATTTTTAGCTTTCTGATGTGTTTCTGGAACTGTTTAAACCATTCACAATTAGCTTTAATTTTTCCAGCTGTGTGTCCATTTCCTTTGTACATTGCCTTGTGTGAAAATGGTGTCCATCGACAGTTTTTTTTTTTTGTATGCATATTGACTGTTTTAAAGTATATTTCATCTGGTCACTTATCGCCTATGTGAACACACTAAATACTCAAAACCTGCTTATAATTAATATGTTTGTATGGATTTGGGACGCAACTTGTGTGTTGGTGGTAAGGCAAGCAAACAGACAAATATAAGCATTGCCCTCTAGTGGAAGAAAGAAAGAAACATCTGTGGTACAACTTTCATTCATTTTCACGAGACTGGGGTCTAGGAAAATAATTAAATGCTCACGATGAGGCCACAATGTTAAAAAAAAGAAATACCAGCCAAGAAACCAGTGTGTGGACACTGGAGGGAAGCATTCGCCCTGCAGGCCTGGTGGAACGTTTCAAGACTTATCAAGGACCTTTTATTACCTACATCAAAGTGCTTCTGCAGCCTAAAAAACACTATTGCTTTAAGGGGGTTTTATGTTGTTATTCAGTGTTCTCACCAGTTGAACTGTAACAACCTAATGAAATGAATGCAAGAAACTGCTGTGTTATACCCGTGTAAAATAAAACTTCCTGATATTCGCTGACGTCTTACAGAGAATTGCACTCTCTGACCCTTTCTGAATACACCTCTCTACATTTTGTGATATTTCACTAAATCACAGCAGTATTGGAAGCTCTGCAACTCTGATAAAAGCCTACAGCTGGGTTTAGACAGGCTTAGTAGCTCGGAATTCTTGTAGGCCTGCTGAGAATCTTGTTACAGCATGTGTCAGTCATATGAGAGCCGATTTGTTCGTCCCGTATCACTTCTGGATTGCAAAACTGAAGAACACACAGCCTGGCACTGTTTCTCAGGGTGCGTCTGATCAGGATGAGTGGTTGGATGAATTAATGATGACAGAGAGATAGGATTCTGTTTGTACCCTCCTTCCTATCACAGACGACACATTAGCCGATCTCTGAAGAGGAGAAGGAAGTGAGAAGCGAGAGGTGGAAGAGTGTCAGAAATGGAAGAATCGAAAGTAGGTTTCGACATAGCGGGAGGAGGTGGGAGGGGTTCGAGATCAGGTAAACAGTGGTGGAGAGCAGTGTCAATAGCGTCGGAGCTCAAATGATCGACAGTGAATGACACTGAGGGGTTGTGACTGAACTATTATTCAGTGAAATAAGACCGGTAGTGTAGAAAAGAGGAAAAGAGAAGACAGTCACTTTTTTTGGCCTATTTATATGAAAACAAGGCTTTGGGGAGACACAGACACAAAAAACATCAATGCAACTCTAGTGCTTCATGCTAAGACTTACATTAACTTGAGTGATATTACATCATTAACCTTTTCCACTCCACCCCTCTTTACCATAGACCGATTTTTGTCTTTTTTAGGGGGGTACAGGGGGTCTTTACGGGGAGATAGCAGGTCAACAGTATATGTCACATAGAAGTGGTGTATATCATCTGAAAGCTGGGAACCTGAAGATTAATTTGAGATGCAGTTCAGCACTGTGTGTCAAGTTGTTCTAGTCATAAATCATAAATAAAAAATAAAAAAAATTAAATATTCTAAATAAATTGTGAAAGTGTACAAGGGCTAAAACATTGTGATTGAAGTATATGACGGTCATCCCCGTGCTCTGCTATGTCTCATAAGTTGTTACAGCAATTTTTGGGTTGATACCATTTGTTACACAGATTTGGTGCTAAATTTAACCATTTTTTTACCACTGGAGAATTGATAAAAAAGATCAATAATCCCTCCAAAATACCACATTAAGACACCAAGACCTTGAGGAACACCATAGAAAAAGCCATGCTGTGATTTGGGATCAAAAACTTTTGACGTTTGGAGATTTCTGCAAGTATTGCATTTTTCGGCAAGTAGATAACAAGCACTTCTGTTGAGTAAACTGCTCAGGAACCCCTTTATTGATAGCCATCCATCCTCTGAATGCTCTAGGTCTCTAGTTTGTGGCTGTAGTTTCATGAGGCTGTGATTATCCTAGAGGTCACCACAGATCATCTTATACAGTGAGGTCAAGTTTAAAAAAAATGGTCTCACTACAATGAAAAGGCTCCTATGTGGACTAACATCATCACACATGAATACAGTTGGGCTCATTGGATTGGAAGAGTCTCAGCTTTACAGTGATACCCAATTTATATAATTCCAAGACTGTTTAGGGACCCCAGTATGCAGAAACCATTTTTAGAAAAAGGCGAAAATAACACATACACACACTGCGTGGGGCGGCTGTGGCTCAGAGGGTAGAGCAGGTTGTCCACCAATCGGAAGGTCGGTGGTTTGATCCCCGGCTGCACCGGGTCACATGTCGATGTGTCCTTGAGCAAGACACTTAAACCCAAATTGCTCCCGAAGGCATAGCCATCGGTGTGTGAATGAGTATTTAGATTAGATCCTGATGGGCAAAGTTGGCACCTTAGTAGCCTCTGCCATCAGTGTATGAATGTGTGTGTGAATACTGACATGTAGTGTAAAGTGCTTTGAGTGGTCGGAAGACTAGAAAAGCGCTATATAAATGCAAGTCCATTTACCATTTACTGCATGAAAAAAAAACTGCATGTTTTTGGCCCCAAACTGCATGTGATTATCATAAAGTGGGCATGTCTGTAAAGGGGAGACTTATGGGTACTCATTCACATATCTGAAGGTCAGAGGTCAAGAGACCCCTTTGAAAATCACCGTGCCAGTTTTCCCTCGCCAAAATGTAGCTCAACTTCAGAGCGATTTTTAGCCTCCATCCTTGTTGGTACCAATGGATTCTTTAGGTTTCATATGATATCAGTACCTTCACTCTAGCTCTAAAACTGAGCCAACAAACACAAGGCTTTCATCCAGGAGACCGCTGTTCGTGTCCCGTGAGTCACGTTACAATCAGCTGTTCGTTCATGTACTGTACAATATTTCCTAAACCTAACTATAGTGGTTTTATTGCCTGAACCTAAGCACATGTATGATAATTTTACTCCGTAACTGTTGGATGTGTAAATAAGCAACTGTTTTCTAACAAGTTCGCCATATCAACTTGCAGTGCTGTAGATAAGTAGATCCGTAGATTAGAATTTGAGGAGCAGGTGGCACCTTGCATGGCAGCCTCTGCCATCAGTGTATGAATGTTTGTGTGAATGTTTTATTTTGCATGTAGTGAAAAAGCGCTTTGAGTGGTCGGTAGATTAGAAAGGCGCTTTATAAATGCAAGTCCATTAACCATTTACATCTTTGCCAGTGTTCCTTTGCACATAGTCCGTTCACAGTGGTGACTTATTTGGGCTAGTACTGGTTTGTGTAAACACTAAATAAGCAGCAGTTCATCAAACTCAATGATCAAGGCTTCCAGTAACCGAATGACAATCAGCCAAAACTTTACTGTACTGTAATAAACATTGAGATAAGTGGCGTTTACAACACAACACAGTGGTTACCACAAGTCACACAAGATTAATCAACAGTCTAAATTCGACATACACAAATGAACATTTATCTGACACGATCTGATTTGTCCTAATAGCTTTCCCATTTTATAAATGCTGTGAAGCTGCTGCACATCCTGTCTGAACAGCGGGTTAGCTTTGTAAACAATGGGAGAGAGGTCACAAAGATTGCCATCGGACTATAAGTAATGAGTGCAAAACTGACAAGAGGAATATAGTCTGTGGGGTGTCAGGTTGACCCATTATTTTCAAAAAGGAATTAGCAAATATAGAGAAAAAGGTTTCATAAGATGGTGCACCATACAGAGAGGATATTTCATGTTATGATGGACAGGACAGGACAGGACAGGACACATCATGCTGCCTAATATGCAGAGCCACCATGGCTGAAGACATGAATGAAAAAGAGGCAACTAATAAAAACTGGTTTTACTCAATTAGAGATCCTTTCCGAGATAAAACACACACACGTTTTTGGTACAACACTGAATTATGGGAAATTCTCCTGTTTTGTCTTCAATTTGGAATGACATGCCATGCTACTATTTGTATCAGTTGTCCTATTCAGACCTGGCATTAACATGCGTCCTGAGTGATCCAAACACAAGTGGACAGCTTTAAGTATGTCTGTTCACACCTGGCATTAGAATGCGTCTCCACATGCGTCTCCAGTGACCACTTGTGAGCCAATCTCACTTCCCCGCTCTATATGCAAACAAACACTTAGTAAACACATGGCTAATACAGCAGACGTTGTGACGTAATAGCACATGAATGTCAGTAGTAATATCCTACATATTTGTGAATTTGGGTACATTTTATTAACATTAAATTAACATTAGAATAAAATGTTATTGTACCGGTGGTCCCCAGGGACCTCCATGAGGCCGGCACCGCCGCCTTTGCCAGGCAACAGCGGGGTACAGAGCTTCAGAGACCCGGGGATGAGAGCAAGTGAGCGGGCGGGTGGGTATCAGCTCCGTGCAAAGAAGTGGAACAAAAACACCGACACATCACCATCAGTATGATAATAATGCACTTCCTGTGCCTAGTCTGACAGTCTGTAGATATGTAGCCTATAGATAAGGTATGTTTTAATAAAATACAGTTGTACCGACAGGATACAGTAGAGCACAGAAGTCGACAATCGCTCGAGTTTGCCTGTCTATTCACCTGAGGAGCTAAGAGACCCAACAGATCCCAGCGGGACGTCAGTTGAGTAGGCGGTCCTTAATGTGGCCCAGGACACATTCACTACACACTGCTAAAATAATGTGGCAATATGTGGCCCAGATCACCTCCAAATGTGGTCTGAAAGATCGGATTTCGATGCGTCCTCAATACGTCTTGAGTGATCACTTAGGACACATGTTAATACCAGATCTGAACAGGGACAGTATATCCCTGTTAGTCAATGAGATGACAAAAAAACGGATCATTACCTTTCAAGATCAACTGAGACTTTTCAGTGGTTTGGGCACCGCCAGGTCTGCTCACGCTGGCAGCTGCCATGACCTCACAGCTCTGAAACACAACCACACAAACACACAATATTAGAACATATTGTCATTTCATTACAACATTAGAACAACCTTACAAAAAACAATAGGTATATTTAGCATTCTGGCCAAATACATTACAATGAAGGCAAGAAATGTATTCCCTGCATCAGCTTGCCAAGACAGTCATCAGACCCTATCAACATCACCTTGAGCAAAGTCATAGATGTAGTCTGCAGGACTGAATGCAAAGGGGACTGCATAAGCAAAGGGGCGCAGCAAAACTGAACTCTAAACTGGAGCTATGGTTTATATTGTTGTTTACTTTGTACCCTAACCCTAAACCCTAGATGTGGTTTGTGGAGTGGATCTCATCCTGCTACCAGTAACGTTACTTGCTGCTCCACCAAGGTGACTGCTGTTGGCATCTCAGCCAGAGAGACCAGACTAAACGCAGTGATGCCTGGTCAGATGTGACCTGGCCATAATAAAAGCCAACTATTAGTCGATGTATTAACCAAATGATCTGTCTTCGGGCAGCAGACAATCAGATCAACGCAATCACAACAAAAGCGCTCAGCATCTTCCGTCAACCTTGTGAAACAAGCTGACCAGCTACGTAGTGTTAGCTAAACCCGCTCCTCAGTGGATGCTGGTTAAACTTTATATAATGTTAGACTGATAAAGACCTAACTGTCCCTGGTAGACGCATTTCATTGTCCCCGTATTTAAATACCCTTGGCTGCTGCGCACACAACACAAACACGGAAGATGATCAAGGCATTTCTACGCATCACTGTCAAGCTACGCTACAACACCATCGACTTCCGGTCATTTATTTTCAAACTACAACTCAAGTGGCAATCGTTGTAATGTTATAACTAACAAAATGCACATAATAAACACAGACTACATTATGAAGCGAATCTTTACTGAAAGAAAAAGGCATTACGTAGCTCTCCACAATGCTGTACACTACAAAACAAATGTTTTCCCACCACTGTGGCTTTTATTTTGAAGGGGAAGTCACGACATGTCCGGTCCGGAGAGGCTAATCCTGGTTAGCTTCATCCAGAAACAGCTAGCTAACGGTTAGCGACCAGCTTCGTAGGGGGTTTTAATAAAAGGAAATGCTGATAAAACCTCTTCTCATCACCTGACAGCGAGTAAAACCGCCTTGGTAGTTACGTGTTTCCTGTCAGAACACGGTATATCCATTAAAACACCCTGAAATGAGTCTTAAATGTTAATCTTTGCCGTACCTTGCTCAGCTGTGATCCGCTGCTGTCGCTACTGAACTTTCATTTCCGCCTCAGTGACAAGACCACGTGACGTCAGGGTCTGCCTCTCTCACTGTACAAAGCATTGTGGGTCATACGTGATGGTAAACATCGTCACTTAGGATCACTTTATTCATTTATAATAACACTGACGCTTCAATTTGCATGCAGATACAATAGAGTATACAGCAAAAGTAATTACAGTGTTATTAAGCCAATATTAAAGCAAGGTATGAAACAGAGCAGAACAAGCTGTAAGCTCAACAACAGAGTGGTGCAGGGATGACGTATTTTTGTAGTCCAATAAAACCCGGAAGTTAGATTTTTTTTTTATTGAAGATAATTAATTTACAAACATTAAGGCATTATAATCTAAACTCAATACCTCTAACATACAAGGCACAATTGGATAGGAAATATAACTTACATTATAAAAAATATATATATAATAACAAAAATAAAAAATATTTCCTCCATGAACTTTTATTATGGATACTATTAAAGACAGAGAGAGAAGGAGCGTCTGTCTTTTACACCTTTTACATAATTTATTGTCATTTCCATTCAGTCACATGTGAGGCTGATAATACACTAAATGAAATGAGCACACATAACGAGGGTTTATGGTCTCTTCAAGTTTAGGTTTCTCAGCCACATTCTTCTGGATTCCTCGTCTGTAGGTCGGCGATGGAAACTGGACCGTTGGTCAAAACAATCCCTTTTTGTTTTGGGTGCATGTTCAACACACAGATTTAGCTTTGTCTGGTTGTTAGTACAGCCGCCAACAGCGCAACAAGTACCAGAGCAGAAATAAAAGAGGGTAGAAAAATAATTAAAGGAACAAAAAAAGAAATGCATAAATAAATAATAACAATAGAACTGCACTCTTTCATAGTAGCTCTAGGGGTCATCATCATATATGTTCAGTTCTTCATAAGCGCTGAGGAGAGACTTTGCATGTTGTCCTTTCATTAGTCTTAAAGCACTGAGATGATGTCCACAAGGTCCCTTTTGAAAATGGAAAATAGGGGTTTAATTTTCCTCCATTTGGATGCATGGATGAAAAAATTTGCCAGCAGTATCAGATTGTTCAATATCAAGTCACTCTTAATGTCCTTCATGTTAATACCAAACACAATATTTTCTATTGTGAGAGGAGCAAGTAGTTGGATTTTGGTTGACAGCCAGTCCTGCAAATCTTCACAGAATGCCGCAGAATATGTACAGTGGAAAAACAGATGATCAGTAGTTTCAATCTCAGTCTCACAAAAGTTGCATTTATTGTGATCAACATTAAATCTCAGTCTTAGCAACTCATTGGATGGATAAATATTGGTCAACCGGAAGTTAGAATTGCACGGGTTCCCTCGACAAAAAAACAATGGGATTTTTCCGTTGAGTTTGGATTATTGCAGAAAATAAGCTCTGTGGCAAATAAACGTTTATGATACTTACAGATTTTGTTCTGTAAAATAATCTCCACAAATGAACACCACTTTTATGATTTTTTTTTAGCGTATATGCAATAGCCAGAAGTAAAAAGCTAGAAGATAAAAAGATCTGAATACTTCTCCCACCGCTGCATGTACATTATGTTATCTCTAATCCTGCTAGAGTCTGGAGGATTTATTACAGTTCACATACAGTAGGCATTGTCTGATACCTTTTACAGTGTGTGAAATTTACGCCAGAATTCATTCAACAATATGTCAATGTTAAGCTCTCTTGCTGATTGACAAAATGTCGGCACCATATCAGCGCTTTTTCTTGAAAATTCTCTCTTTGCAGCTGTTTCACACCTGTGTGCTCACCGTGTGTATTGTTCGGGACACCATGACATAAAACTGACACATTTTTGAACAAAGTTTTGTTTAAAATAGCCTCCTCATATATGAAAAATATCCCACATACAGTATTTTGAAAACGTATGAATCATGAGCATATTCAAATAATGAGGATTGTTGTCACTGCTTGCATCACTTATGGTCTACATCGCTAAGATGTTTTTAAAAAAACATGTTCATTAGTAGGAGCTAGCTAGATAGCATGCTTATTTGTTCAACATAAAACAGACGGCCTGATAAAACCAACCAAAACCAGCTTTGGTTGAGGCCTACTTATTCAAACTTGGTCAATCGATGACCACTTAAAATTCAGTGTATGTGCACAAAGTAAGTCTAGTAAACTAAAACAGAGGCTGTTCTTTCTTAGGAAATTGAACCATTTTAGAGTTGAACGTTATATTCTTCAAATGTTTTACAATACTGTTTTGCAGAGCATTCTGTCGTTCGGTCTGATTTGCACCTTTGGTAATATGCATGCTCAAGATCATGTCAAACTGCAAGGCAGAATCCTGTGAGTGTGTGAAGTTTTATATGTTTTTTTTATGAGACGTGTATGGCCATATGAATTTCCCCTTGCGGGATAATAAAGTTGGCCTTTGACCTTTGACAACAGTCAAATGCCATAATAAGGTCAAATACAACCAGTGTCCTTTATCAATATATTAACACCACACTGCTCAAGCCGAATAAATTAAATAATTAAATTAAATAATTTATCGGCGCATTTAACATACAAGCGTGCAGCCCTTCCAAACATCACTGACCACAAATAAATCACCGGCAACCTGCGCACCACCACAGCTCTTAAACAGATTATAAATAATAAGCATCTATCATGTTGTTTACAAATTATCATTATCACTCTTATACATACCAATAGAGTCTCTGAGGTCATCTATATGCTGATGCAAGCCCTATTTTCCTGCAGCTTCAAGCACTTTCTTCAATTATTAGAAAGATTTTTCTTTTCATGATGTTATTTCCCCCATGAACTTTTATTATGGATACTATTAAATTCAGAAAGAGAAGGAGGGTCTGTCTTTTACACCTTTTACATAATTTATTGTCATTTCCATTCAGTCACATGTGAGGCTGATAATACACTAAATGAAATGAGCACACATAACGAGGGTTTATGGTCTCTTCAAGTTTAGGTTTCTCAGCCACATTCTTCTGGATTCCTCGTCTGTAGGTCGGCGATGGAAACTGTACCGTTGGTTACAACATACCCTTTTTGTTTTGGGTGCATGTTCAACTCACTGTTGTTGAAGCCACAAATTTAGCTTTGTCTGGTTGCTAGTACAGCCGCCAACAGTGAAACAAGTACCAGAGCTCCGCAAGGACATATTAGAAAATGCAAATTTAACGTTAGTTAAATATCATGTTAAAAAAATAAAGCAGGATTTGCTAAATTGAAGGTGAATTACTTTTCAAAAGAAGCACCGTTGGCGGTTAGCCACTATGGTTAGCCATTATGGGACTAACTAGTTTACAACTACTTCCGCAACTTCACCGGTTTACAAACACCAAAAGACAGCTGTTACATATTATACCTTTAACTAATGATGTAAAAATCAAAAGAATGAATAGTTCAGTAGAACTGAATAGTACACATCTTTCAGTGGTACCGCTGTATGAATCATTATATGCTATAAAAAAAACAATACAAATTTAAACTATGAGAACAAGCCAACTAACTTCTAACTATCATTAAGGCCTATACAACATTCACTTGGCTGGTAGACAGGCTTTAAATCATTCCACGCTATGACTCATTGAACCACGAGGTACAATCATTCCTTGTATTTCCTGATTGGATTATGTCCATGAAACTTACGGGAAACTTCAATAAAGGGCAGCATGTTGACACAGCAACCATATCTTCTGTGCGGCTGACTCACATCATTATAACAGGAATGATCACACAGACCAGAACACGGTGGCTGAGATTGCTGCAACTGTGCCATTTTGCAGTTCATATTTCAGTTACATTCTACAAGCTTTAGACATACAAATTTAGGCTAAGAAATACTGAATCAGTTGTTTATTGCGTTAACATTTGTCAGATGTGGAAGTAGCCTATACAGTAGTAGCATAACTTACAAGTCAGTATTCTTTTCCAGAACGCAATATGTCTACAGGTTTTCCAAAACGGATCCTTTGACAGATTTCAAGCAGCGTTCAATGAGCTTTGGATCACAGTCATATCCTCTTGGTCTACTGGTAAATACAGTACAACAGGACAGAATTTCTTTCAGACACTTCTCATTGATCAGTGAGGCTGCAGGAAAACGGCGCTGGGAAGACCGTGGTCTGATGTCAGCGGTGAGGACGATGACTGATGGAACCTGATGTAGTGGTCGTGAAAGTAGGTGATCACAGCCAGAAGAGGGCCCAGCAGCAGGCACAGCCACACTAAGCCGTTGCCATAGTTTCCCTGGAAATAGTTTGCAAGGAACACTGCAGCCAGAAGCTAGAAGGACCAGACACACAGTGTGATTTAATAAAGGTTGTCTGCTTGCCCGGCCTATAGGGCCAGACAAGCCACAGGCAAAGGTGATTTATTTTTTCACATCATG
This sequence comes from Adelosebastes latens, assembly GCA_916700685.1. Lineage (NCBI taxonomy): Eukaryota > Metazoa > Chordata > Actinopteri > Perciformes > Sebastidae > Adelosebastes > Adelosebastes latens. The sequence continues at coordinate 30,571 of CAKAKR010008425.1, read as the reverse complement.
CGACAAGGTTTGCCCCCCCCCCCAGGTAAATAATCACCATCTACCACTAGTGTGATAGTCTCACCTCAAATAGCATCATGAGGAAGATCCACAGACGACAGCTATGCAGGGGCAGAGCAATCATATACTGTGTAGAAGAGAGGACAAAAACGTCACAGCAAGTTATTATTGCATTGCTAGTTTGGGCCAATAATCTCCATACAGTAAAATTCAGTTACTGAATGACTTGTAGCCTCCGACCCTCTGTTTCACTGCTGTTATCTGTTTCTAATGATATTTGTATATGAGCAAACTAAAAATTTAATAAAAATAAATGAATGCTCTCACATAATGAAAATAAAACAATTTTATTGTTACATGTATGTAACAATAAAATTGCATCATTCATTACTGACATTGACTACGTTTACATGCACACTAATATTCCACTATTATTCAGAATATGACAATATTCTGAATTTGATACGGGTCATGTTAACAGCATATTACGTTTTGATATTCTGAATTAGACCTTATTCCAAATGGTGCATTTTCCTATTAAGACATGTGGGATATGCTGATATTATTCAGGTTTTAGGAGCATTCTTTGGACATGTAAGTACAGTATACAGCACATTCAGAATACTATATGTGTCTCAATTGGGGGTTTTTACGGCAGTTTGTGACACACGGCCTCTTGCCTGTTTACGGCCAGCTCTGTGCGTTGTTCACAAACCAACTAGCCGACAGTTTGCTGAGATGCATGCCCCAAAGAAAAGCCCACATTTCTGGTCTGAAGGAGAAACACACCTACTTTAAACATTATGAAAGACTTTGATTTCATCAGGTTTTTGGATATGCACAAATATCGCAACACCGAACTTTTCAAGAAGGTGGTTGGAGGAATGAAAGAGAGAGAGGCTGTTTTCACACGGTCGAACAAGTCTGCCACCAGTTACCTTAATTGGAATATTATTTATATTTTGTGTATGTGAACGTAGTCACTGATTTGTCTACGGAGAGTCTGTTTTTTTTAATTGGTATGATGAGATCTTTTGATCACATTCTACACACACAAGCATGAACATCCTTAGTTTTATATATCTTTAGCATACAAGTGGCATGACTTTATTGATGGGTTGCCATGAAATTTTGTACAGACATTCGTGGTCCCCATCCCGACTTTTCCTCTTGTGCCAACACAAGATTGACATTATTGGCATGACAATTGTTGGATGGACTATTGGAGGTCAGAGGTTTCAGTTATCTTAACCTGCAGTAGGCAGAATGTTTTTGGCATCATTGGGCTAAAATTCCATAATAACCTTTCAGCATATTGTAATTCAAGTGTTCTGAGAGAAAACTAGACTTCTGCACCTCCTCATGGCTCTGTTTTCAGACTTTAAAAAATCAAATCTAATTGATCAGCGCTGCCTAGTTTGACCGTCTGTGAAATCTTGCAGATGCCATTAGGAGCACCAGAGGACACAGAGGACACATGATTTTCTTCAGATTACCTGTCTCATGCACTACTGTCAGGATATTGTGACCGTTTTATAAAAATAACTTTTTTTAATCATATTTTTTCCATTTCTACCCTCTGCTGCTTTAAATATCTCCACATCTACAAGGTGGATCTGCACCAAAGTAGACATTCATGGTTCCCAACTACTGGACAACAACTATTGGATAGATTGCCATAGAATTTGGTAGAAACATTCATGTCCCACTCAGGATGAATTGTAATAACTATATAACTTTGATGATCCCTTATGGTAATAGATAAGGGATCATCAATGTTCCCCAGGTCAAATTTCAATTACTCTATGACCAAATGACATTCCCATCAGCCTCAGGTGTACTTTGTGTTTGTAGCTAATTGGTGTGAATGCTGGAAGCATTTACAACCTATTTTCTTCTACTGCAAAAAATCTTCTATCTCTATAGTTATTCTTCCTTTTTTTCCGCAGCCGTGAGCAGAAACGCTTCACAGAGCCTCGAATCACAGTATGTCATCTCAAAGGCCTTTACAGGCCCACAAGATTGCAAAGAAAATAGGACGGTAATTCTCATAGAATTCCACTTGAATTACGATATGCTGAGAGGTTATTACACATTTTGCCCAAGAACACCGAAAATGAACTGCCTCCCCCAGCTGGCCATCAAGATTCTACACAAAAATACAGGTATTGATATTCAGCTTAAAAACCCAATTAATTCCAGATTTACAATGTTGTATGTCCTCTGCTACCAAACAAATCAACCACAAATAGTGATGCATGTGTTTAGTAAAATAAGCTTCATGCAATATCAGACTGTACCTCAAAGAGAGCAGCTGACATCAGGAAGACTAGTAACTCTGCTCGTGATGGGGGCACATTCTTTTCCACCAGCCGAGCGTATACATGTCTTCGTACGAGTGAAGACAAAGAGCAAAGACAAATAAGGGATGAAAGCAAAAGTTTGGGGAAATTATTTGGTATTTGTGTCATCTGAGTTAAACTTTGGGGCATGTTCCAGCTACATCAAACTATAATACCTGTGACACCATTTCTGAAAGGGAATATTCCAATTCTTCCAGAAAGTGATCAGAGTTGTAGCGTTCCTGTAAATGAAAGATGAAAAGCAATGAGCCAATGTTGAACGTGCAAAAACACAATGTGCAGAAATTTTTTTTTTTTTTGTGCAACTGACCACCAGTCTCCATAAAAATGACGATCACCAAAGCGCAGCAGTTCTGCACAGAAATTCAGGTAGGAGTGACTCAAGAAGAAGAAGAGGAGCCAGAGGAAATGGGTTGGTACCTGATAAAGAAAATATGTTAGCAATACCATTATACCAGTTAACAGCAATGTGTGCTATCTCTATCTCTCTGTTATTGTGACATGTACGACAGTGTACAAACTTTTATCTCTAGTTATGCCCAGACATATTCATCATCCCCCTCCGTATCATTAACCTGATCGGCCAGATGGTTTGTTACACGTTGCAGATATCTCTAATGAATATGCTGTCTAGCTATTAAATGTTAAAACGGCTTGCCATGCACCCTTTAGTGCCGGTATGCAACTCACCAGGCTTTCTATTAACTACAATGTAAACCCATCCCCAGCAACAGTAAATGCACAGGGAAAGCGCTGTGGTGACGTAGTTTAAAGAGCATAAGAGACACACATGACAGGTGGGAGGGTTGGTGGATGAGTCCAACAAAACAGGGCTTTAATCCAGGACACCGCTGTTCGTGTCCCGTGCGTTACGTTTCACTTTCACATTACAATCAGCTGAACGTTTGTGTCCTGTGTTCACAACGTCAAATCACATTTTCACTGTACAAACATAGTAATTTTAAGCCCAACCATGTTGTTTTTTTCCTAAACCTATCTGAGTGTTTTTTTTGCCTAATCCTAAATATCTGTTTTTGTTTAATTCACAACACTGAGCACGTGTTTACTGCAAGCGAAAAGTGATGCTGAGGGGTCTGACAAAGCGTCAGTATGTGATGAGTTGATGTTGATGAGAACGTTGGATTCTCGTGTGATCTTGTGACATCACAAGGATCCAGGCTGCCATGCAAGGTAATGCCATCACCTTCACCATCTAGAACACTTCCTTCACAGAGAAGACGTCTGATTACATGATCCTACGCTGACATCTTACATTGGCTCGTGCTTCATAGTCCTGGGAAATCTAAACAGCCATATCAAAAATCAATAGAATGTAATTATTAAAATAAATAAATATCACTCACCACCAGTCCCACCAGGTGCTCCATTCTCATAGTGATGCCCATACTCTATATGAATAATAAAAAAGTGAATTCCCGAGCTGTGGAGGCTGTGTTTGTTCTAATATTCACAATCAAGAGGGATTATGTTTCACTCACAGTAAAGGAGTTTTCTGATCTCTGGAATATGGGCTCAATCCACTGAGAGGAAAAGAAAGGACTCATGTCACAGTGCAGTAATAGCATTCAATGTACATTTACATAGTTAACACATTCAGAAACAAGACTCCACAGCCATGCTAGCGGCTCTGCTGTACACAGCAGTGCTTTGAGCTAAATGATAACATTAGCATGCTAATGCCACATGCTCACATTGACAATGCTAACATGTTGATGTTTAGCAGGTCAATGTTAACCACGTTAACATTTGCTAATTAGCACAATAACACAAAGTACAGCTGAGACGGTTTTGGTCATAAACCAAAGTATTGGACAAACTGGCAATCAATCCAAAAGTTGTTGAGACATTTCACTTAAAACCACAAATGTGGACCTCATGGTGGTGCTAGCTAGAGGAAAAGTCAGCGGATCACCAAAATCATTAGGATTCATCCTCAGGGGACCATGAATGTCTGTCATCAAAATTTTGTGCCAACCCATCCAATAATAAATGTTGAGATATTGATAAGTGAAACATTTTGATGTAGCCTACTGGTGGCCCTATAGAGGAAAAGTGGGATCACCAAAGTCATTAGTATTCATCCGCGGGACACCTTGAATATCTGTATCTTGCATGGCAATCCATCTAAGGCAATGCAGCGTCACTTATATAGCACATTTCAAACACAGGCAATTCAAAGTGCTCTACATAGGCAAAGAAAATCATTAGAAAACAAGCACTAAAAACTTAAGGGAAGCAATAATCTGATATTTAGATTTTGGTCGTTGTATAAGTGAAATAATCCATGACGATCTGCGGGGGCTGCGAGGAAGCAGACAGTCCTCGTCATTTGCTGTTGATACAGCTCATTGACCCTTAATAGTATAGTACAGTGTAATAAACTGCACCATGGCAGGGCTAAGTCTACTTCCTACTTTACGTTAGCTTCTCTTCCTCTAGCCTCTGTATCACAATGCACCAGTATTTCCATGTAGTGGGTACAGTATCTGCTACTGTAATATGTATTATTATTATTATTATCATACAATACCAGCTGCTGTACCTGCTGCACAATTCCAACCATGATCTGGATAACGATCACCTAAAGGTAGAGATTTCCACAATTAACAAGTTGCAGTGTTTTCATCCATAAGACCTACATTATTACATTATATCTGGACGTCAAACCTGGGAAGGCCCATTACAAGTAGATCCACTGCATCAGTCAAAGGTCATGTTGAAACTGCTTTATGCAGTACCCATAATAAATAAATAGAACCTCACTTGTTCTTTATACATATGAAGTTATGAACTATGGATCATTTACACATAAAGACATTAATATGGAAATACTAAGCCACTGAATTAATCTTATACTGTTAATGTAGTCAACGTGACGAAGTAATTTTCTATCTGTATAACTCGTTCCCAACATTTTATACCAATATAGGGTTGTGAGTTACATTATTTCAAAAGTATAAACCATTTGAAAATGATGGAAGATTTAAAATGTCTAAAACAAACTAAGAAATACGGTAAAATACAATACACATTGTTACTGTATATGTATTTCCAATTTATGCATTTACTGTCATAATTGAATGAAAAACATTTGTTAAAAGGACAATTATTTAATTCTTTTTTTTTAAATAAGTGAATGAATTGAGAGAAGCATAGACCTGACAACACTAAATACAAAAAGCACTGTCATTAGTTTTGATGGGGAGGTGGAGGGGATGTGACCCGGCAGCCATGTTGAGATCTGTTGAGGAAATACCAAGCACCGCCCACCAGCCGGAGCAAACAATCTCATTTTACAGCTAAACAGTACACTACAAGATGTTTCTGAAAAAATTTGAGGAGAGAAATAGGCATTACAGTAACAGAATATTGATTCATATTTGATCAGCGCTGCCTAGTTTGACCATTTGATCGGAGTTTGTGAGTGATTACTAACAATAGCCATGCTCGTTGTCTACATTCATAATGATAATTTTGGGGGAGTGGCTTTGGAGGGAGGCCTGAAGCGACGGGCTGTCAGTGTTGCAGACTTGGTGACTTTCTCGCTAGATTTAGTTACTCTTGCAGCTGCTGCTTCTTTAATTGTTGTTGTTATTAATTGTTGTTAATTTTGTGACTGCTGTAATTATACAGTAATATACAATACTAGTCACATTGCTGTAATGTGTGATTTTTTATCTTATTTTGGAGATAAGATCCAAAAAAGGTCCTTATGTGTCTTTCCTTTTTGGGGGCTAATATTGTCCTTTTCCACCACCTAAAAGTGCATCAAACCCTCCGTGATATCGGTGCCACTGTTCAACTCACCATTTCCAGCAGCCTGTGCAGTAATTTATTAATGCAGACCTTAGGAGTACATGGGAAGTCTCTCTGGTAGCACAGAGTGGGGGCAAACAGGAAATAATACAGATCTGAGAAAACAAAGACAGAGTAACAGAGGGCAAAATGTATCATCACAAGTTAATGTAAAGAAATCAAGTATCATCTTATGATTGAAGAGCAGTTTCACCTTGGAAAGTAAGCTGCTCATAGGGGGCTTTTTGCGTAACAGAAACATTCTTGTCCCTCTCTGAAAACCCACAGATATAAAAAATTTGTTGGATTATTTTATGTTTTTGTTCTGAAATGAAATCAGTTCATCTCCTGGTGTTGGAAAAAATACCTGCATCAGTTAAATGAGCCTGTCGGTACCAGCGATTAGTTTCCTGGTATGAATACAGCTTCATCCCCAGAGCGGTGTAGAACCAGAGAGAGAAGAACGCTCCACCTGGTGGACAATAAAACAGAGACATCCCAGCAATGATACAACATCATATGGAGCACAATGAGAGAAACATTACCAAAGAATTGTGGGCTTCAAACTAAACTCGATTAGTCTTAGTGTTGCCATGATGGCAATGTTTCCAAAGAAATCAAATATGCTGTCATATAGCTTATTAATTTGCTGAAAAAAGCAAAAAAAGACAGAACTGATATCCATTAGCTGTTGATAATAGTTTTGATTTTATGTTTTTGTCGCTGCATTATATATACACAGAAAATATGAAATGATGATGATGATGCACATATATATAGTTGTTACCTGTTGATATTGTATGCTCATGTACAATGACTGCAGCAGGAAATAGCAGGAGCATGCCCAGATTTGTGAGATGTAAACGATGACCGTTGGTGGGGGACAGAATACCCTGACAGAAATACATGGGATAGAAGTGCTGACCTTTTCCATATCAATTAGTTTTAGTTGACAAATCTCTTGTTAGTGTATTTTCTAAATCAGAATATCTTTGATCAAAGTGAAAGAGACGAAGAAAATGCACCAGTCTCACCTTTTCCTGAGACCTCTCAAGGAGCAAAGCTGTAATGGCAAAAATGTTGGAAGCTGAAAAGAAATACAGATATTTTGTTAATTCACAACAACAGGCTAAGTGTGCTGCAGCGACCCAATCCCACCCCAGAGCTCACATCAGAGTCTGCTGGGGAGTAGCTACCACTCCATGTATGAAAAGGAGCTGTCGGTTGGAGTTGAAGTGAAATCTGAGGCTCCAGGCTATATTAGCCGCTACTATCATAACACATCTAGATCTCAGATGGAACTTTCGGTGGTCTAGTTCCATTGTGGGTAATGTAGGCATTGAGTTTTGACAAAAAAAAGAAGAATGTGTGGAAAAAAAGACAATATCTCTGGTTCTGCTGCATTGATTTTGCTCCTTTTTAAAAATAAACTGTCTATCGTGAGTCTGACAATGTAAGAGTGTAAATCGGTGAAGTCTCTTTTAACTACAGGTTGATCTGATGTAATTTTGGCTCACCTAATATAAGGTTGACAGATGGCCAGTTGCAGTTGTCCTCAATGAGATGCTCCAAGACCTTTTTGACATCTATCAGAAAGCCATGTCTGTTAGGAGGAAGGAGGAAAACAAAGGACAACAATCTAATAAAAATGATATATACGAAAAATTCTACACGGTTCGACGAAAGAATTTAGCCCTGTGAGTTTTACTGTAAAACTCCAATTATGCAGTTCCATCTGCTGGGAAAGACTGTGAAATGTGGTTGAAAGCTCCAGAAAAGTCTAGTAAGTGGACCTTGGGCTAAGAATTTTTTTCTTGCTGGAAACATGCTAGTGATGACACTCATACTGCACATGCCTCAGTTAGACCCCCCTTACAAAAAAGAAATTTATTCAAGTATGCTATTAGTATACTTCTTTTAAACTTAAATTATGAGAGTATACTTTCAGATTACTTTTTATGTACTTATCAGAGTTAAACTTAACAAAATTATACTTAAGTATACTTGGCTTATACCGACAAGCATACAGAAAAGTCCCCCCCCAATAACTCTGATTCTGACTGTGTGTATATGCATGGGTGCATCTATATACTCACTGTATGAAATTCTCCAAGAACAAGTGAGCATGAGTCAGGACCTAAAAATCAGGATGACACCATTAAAACACCAGCAGTTAATAAGTGAAAAAAAAATACTGATAATATAAAATATCTATCTATACCTATCTATAAAATATGTATCTATAAGATCCAAAGGAAGAGATGAGAAAACTGACCAGGAGAATGATGATCCAGTTGAGGATGCCTCTGTATCCGGTGAAGCTGCTGTTGGAGCTCAGCAAAGAGTCTTGAACTCGATGACAACTGGACAAAGAGACTTGTTTTAGTCATCATCGTGTGTGAGGCTCATTTTTCACCACTTTTTGAGTAAATGGCCCCTTTATTCACCTTCGATCAGATATTCCCCCTGTAGATGGATGGATTACCTGCAGATACATGCTGTCAGTGTTGGTGTCTATATACTGGTGTTATCAACATGTTGTCATACTTAGAGATGTAAAAACCCTCATTCCCCTTCCTCCTATTATCTCTGTGTAATCTTCGACTCCCAGATTCTTTTCTGAAAAAAATAACAGCCTTATACGTTCACTGGATTTCCCTGGAGGAAGCAAAGACAAGTGCAGGACAAAAATGTCATCAGCTTGGTGATTTGCAGTATGTCTAATAATTTGTCAAAGTAGTTACGCTAAAATCACTATCAAGTGAACAGGAACAAGTCAATACATTAGGTGTTTTGGGTGTATGCTATTTTCACATTAATGCATCAGTAATAGTCCAATCATATACAGTATACACTCATAGAGGCTATTTTTCAGCATTGATTACTTTGGAGTTATACTTTAAAAAGGGACCTGTTATAACCTCGGCCTTGAAGGAGGTTATGTTTTCACCGGCGTTGGTTTGTTTGCCTGTCTGTCTGTCTGTCCTTCTGTTAGAGGGATTACTCCAAAAGTTTGCGATGGATTTGAATAAACATTTTTGGAGGGGTGGAGTATAGCACAATGAACAATCCATTCGATTTTGGTGGCGATCCGGATCATGATCCGGATTCTTTTAAGGACTCCGATCAGCTTGAGCATTAAGACCTCTGGGTATAACACATGCGTAGTGTGACTGATGACGCGTTGATGACGCGTTGATGACGCATTGATGACGCGTTGATGACGCGTTGATGACGCGTTGATGACGCGTTGATGACGCGTTGATGACGCGTGACCCCGCCTCCTTCCTTCTTCGAGCAGAGAAATATGTGTCCGGGAGCTGCTGGCCGTCCGCGGTGAGAAAGAAAAAAGTGGTAGATGACAGGATGAGAGATAACGTAGTGTAACGTTATACAGACATAACAAGGCCGCTGAATGAGAGAGGCATCCGCCGATACCTTACACGGAAACACACCGTGTTAATAACAAGCCGACCACCCCACGATACCGCCAGCTGTGAGCTGTGATCTGTTTTTAAAGTCAGGCACCTTGGCGGAGGTCTGCGCTCTTCAAGTGCCATTCTAGTGTTTTTGTGCTTTTTCCCTTGTTTTATATAGTTTTTGTTTGTGCATGCAAAAGGTCTGCAACATTTCAAAGCCCAAATTCCACGACAAAGGGAGTTCCTCTCCCCGACAGAAACACTGCTCCTGAGATGCCTGAAACGCCTTGTTTGATGTCCTACCTTTTCTTCCGTAACATGGTGATCTCACCAAGTAACACACTTTGCCTCGCGGCTAGTTTGGCACACCCTCAAACACAACTAGTTAGAGCGGAGCTGAAGCAGAGTCAGAAAAGTTTGGTTCGGCTGACCAATCACAACAGTGGGCCGGCTGACCAATCAGAGCGTTTCAGACAGAGGGTGAAAAGAGTTGAGTAGTAGGCATAGGTCCTCTTTAAGTACAATTAGCTAATAATACTTTTGTTTTATGGGGTATAGTATATTGCTAATTTCACTGAAGTAAAAGATCTGGATACTTCCCCCCGCAATTCAAGACTTGTATCTGCCACTTGACAGCTGTGAATAAGTGATGGAGGCATATGCAGAGAAAGCCTACCAGAGCAGAGCTGCATAGGGGTGTTCTTGTTCACTGGTTGGATCAGCAGCAGAAACGGGAACACTGTCGTAGAGGCTTGCACTGTCGTCTTCAGTCCAGCAAGGTGAGCAGACGGAAGAGAACCTCTTCCTCATCACAGCCATCTCTGAGTCTGAGGATCGTAAACTATTAAATATGAAGACATCACCCTCTGTATTTGAGAGAAAACAAAAATCACATAATTGTAACAAATGTTTGGTTTCTTTCCTTCTAAATCAGGTACATTTTCTGTTCCCAAATACCTGGTGCCATGGCAGGATATAGTCAGAATATAATAAGAAATAAGAAACATTTTACAGCCCATTTCAAACTGTAGGAATTCCCATTATTACCTTCTTATGCTTTTTTCCAGCAAAAGTTTGAATGTATATAATAATGTAAGCTACAAATCCATTTTGTGAAAGGGAAAAACAAACAAAATGTTGTCTCAACCAAACAATATCTATTTATTTAGCTTTTGATTGATGTGGATATTTAGCCTCCAGTAGACCACAGAGAGCTGGGGATTATATTTGTTAACATTTCCTGTAATTTTCCATCTTGTATGTGATGTGTCACCATTCTCATTCTTGAAATGGTGACCTATGGTGTCTAGGAATGGGAGCAGAACAGTGGACCATTTACAATCAAGCTGCATGTTCATAAAGCCAGATACTGTGGGCTACATCCTGTCATCCTCTCACATGGAGAAGAACTCCAGCCAAATAGTTTGAGTAAATTAGCAGTTTAACGTTGTCTCGCTTATCTACAGAGGTACACATCTCATAAGACACAGTTTCAGACCTCATGTTCCCATTGGCTAAATTCGGCACGCATGTTATCCAATAATAGGCCATACATTTAATTAAAAATCACATTTTGTTCTGGTGGGTCAGACAGTTACCTTGTCATCCTCCGCAGAAACAGAGCATCCTGTCTGGCAGGTTTACATCCCCCACATCCACCGCTCATCAGCCTACTGTCCGGATACACTGGTACGCTGTTTGACCTCTGATTCCAGCTGGGAGTGTCATACGGTCGGTGCATGGATGGATGAAGAGACGGAGTCGGTGTCGCACTGAAGCTCATTACAATGAAAATATCACCTCTTCTCATAACATTCAAAATAAAAGCATCCTTCATTTTTTTTTTTATACTTAATTTCCCCCCTTTTTTTTTCTCGAAGTTGTTTTTATATATGCAATTTACAGATCGTAATTACAATAGTTTATAAACCATTTTTTAAGTAATTGAGCTTAGAAACAAACACAATAAGTACACAAGAGAAAACAACACACCAGCATTCAAAATTGAAATAAATAAATAAATAAAAAATGAGAATAAAAATAGTTAAAAAAATAGTGAAAAAAGAGAGAAAAATAAATAATAAATTAAATAAATAACCTAATTAAAAAAAAGAAGGAAAAAAAAGTGTAAGGTCACTTCCATGCACATGCGTGCTAACCCATGTGTACCTATGTAGCTATATTTTCCTTCTCTGAGTCCATCTCTTCTCAAAAACATCCTCCATATTCCTTATTTTGTGAGTTCCCTTTTCCATAATTTTTACTTCCTTAATACATTTTATATATATATATAAAATATATATATATAAAAAGTTGTCGGCTGTTTTGGGAACAGTCTTCCCAAACACCCCGATGACGATTTTTCCAACTTCTACATCTCCAATTTTAATATCAAAATTTATATATTTTTTAAATTTATTTATATATAAATGTATTTATTTATTTATATATTTAAGTAAATCGAATGTGGAACTCATGAGAGTGTGAAGATAAAGTAAGGTATATGATGATATAATGATGCAGTGGTGACTTTAACAGGTGAAGGACATCTCAGCAGACTACAGCTAACGTGTGCTTTTACTTTGAAGCTCCATTAGCCTCCTTGTGGTATTACTCTGTCTGGCAGGAGAAGAGAGAGATCCATATACATCTTTACATTCTTTACGAAGTGCAGAGGAAGGTGAAAAGATGAAAGGTCACGCGTCATATCTTTGGGGTACAACACGTGCGCAGTAAAATCTGGTGTGCACTCGCCGAAATTGAGCCGATTGCAACGCACGACCCGCAGCTCCAGTTCCACTGCGCATGTGTTATACCCCATTAACCAAGACCCGCGTCCCAGCCTCTTTCCATAGGCCTTGCCATCAACCCGGAAGTCTGGCACTGTACGGATATGATAGAACATATCTATGGTAATTGTCACAAGTTTATAGTTCTGGCTATTTTCCTGTAGTTGAGATTCTCAGGCATAATTATAGTAGAGTATTATACTATTAAGAGTTTTGACCAACAAATAGATGTCATTTTCTCTTTTGGAAATCACTTCAAACATTATACTTATTGGTTTCTGGTCTTCATTTTTTCTTTCTTGCAAGTGAGTTTTTATGATTCCCTGTGTTTTTTTGCAGAGCTAATTTGTGTTTTTCTGTTTTTTTTCTAATAATATCTTAAACCCAGTGAGAAATTAAAATACAGAAACACTAAATAACAGATTACCAAATTCCTCAGAACAGATTTATTTAAAAAGTAACAACAAAATAAGAATCTAACAGTATAGAGAGAGTGGCTCTCAATTGATGGTGAGCACGTCGCTCTGGATCTCGTGGCTCAGCTGAGTCTGCAGGTCACTCAGCTTCTTCTTGAGGACAGCCAGCGCTGACATGACGATGGTCTCTGGTCGCAGGGAGCCGCACGACTCCACGTTGTAAAAGAACCTGTGCAGGGAAATATCACAGATGAGCTGTTGTACTGTTCGAAGCATATCATTTTGTCTGAAAAAAATATTTGGACAAAAAAACATACCATTTGGTATCATATTATTACACCGTTGCACCGAAATTCAACCCTGATTATGCTCCCAATGCAGCTTGTTATACTAGACTAGTAGATTTACATGTAGATTTGCTTACTGGTCATTTCAGTTCATATAAACAAGCTGCATGCAGTGGCCAACATAATAATACTTTATCCATTATCTGTAACTGTTTAACATGTACCCTCATCAACTCAAGTATGAGGAAGATTCTTTCGTCACCTTTCTGGCCTTCCATTGGGGTCATAGGGAGCCTGAACCTCATCCTCCTCGATCTCGGAGTATTCACTCTTTGGCCTGGGAACCAGAGTGATACAGTGTGTCAATTCATCATTCAGGTCATTGTTCAATATTATGAAGAGCCATATTGAAAAATGAAAACACACCACTCCTCAGGTCGTGGGAAGACCGTGTGCCTTAGTGCGTTGTCTGGGTCGTATTCGAAGGAAACCCCAGCTGTTGGGTTCCACTTGGCATGCTCCTTACCAAAGCCTTTCTTGGCGTACGCCCTGAGCCGCAGTTCCTGACCTTTACGAAGCTTCACCAGTAAAATGTCTATGTTGTTTCAGTAAATGATGATGAAGTGGAGAGAGTAAGGAAAAGGGAAATGTTAAAAATGTGGGTAAAAATGTCTGGAAAACAGATTTCTGACAATTATATGGCTAAGGAAAAGACAAACCCTTAACAGCCAGTGTTTACCACTCAAGACAGCTTACCGTCTTGTTCAACGTAGTCATTGGGATCATTGTCTCGACCCCTGGAGGTCACCTGGACAGCCCAACGAAAACACGGTCAGCTTTTTTTTCTACTTCCACTCCCCTCTAATGACTTCAATAAACGGAGAAAGGACTCACCGGGATGACTCTGGGGTTGTTGGACAAAAGGTCGCGTGAGGTGACATGACGCGTCTGGTCCTCAGTACATCGAACGTCCATCGTCAACTCAACAGAACACTCTGGACAAAAATCATCACAGGTACAGTCCTGCAGGAGGATCAGAGACGGGCAGAGACAGAGAGAAAATGATGTCTGTCCTCCAGTAAAGCTACAAATGGGAACAAACGCTGCCTGGGCAGTGGTATATTCCCATTACTATACACAATATTTTATATAAAACTAGGGGTTCGGAGATATGGTTTAAATAATAAATAAATACTGAATATCTGTTCAGGTATAGAAAATCCCACGCAAAGCTGTCAATCTGATGTCTATCACACTGGACTGCATGGAAGGAGGAAGTCGTCGTGGTCGTAATAATAAATGTACTAGTTACTTTGTAGCGTTTAGAAAAAACAGTGTCAAGATTCATAGTAACAGGAAAATGCCATGAAATTATTACAATGGTAGAAAAAAAATCATAAATGATACCATTAAACTTATAGACACTTTTTTGGGCACTTTTGAATAAAAATGTACAATAAAACATAAAAGGAGGAGGCAAAACAGGAAACATTCACATAAGAAATTAGACATCAGACATACTGTAGACACCAATAGATCACAAGTGGGAAAGATAAGTGTGCCAGTGTATATTAAAAACAATGTATTCAACTGCAGACACTGTTGGGACCTGAGGATCACTGGTTCTCAGTCTAGATGACCTCTTAGCAAAATCCAAATCCGTTTGGTCTTTAGTTTAGAGGGTGAAATAATAGAATTTGTATTTCAGTATCAGCAGTGGTCGCTTATTAATGGTGTTGCATTTAAGGGTCACTGGGCCACCTCACTTATGACTAATACAACAGTATGCTTACCCTAGAATACTGCAATTTTTCCACGATGTCATCACTTGTGAGAGGTATGAGACCTGACAACAAAGGAAACATAAATGTTGTACAGCAGCCTTTACATGTGTTAGACCTCTCTGGTCATACTACAACAATACATTAAATTACTCCAATCAAGTTGCATTGAAAGTGTATCCTACGCACGGTGATACATACCAACTCTGTGTGCAATGAACTCATCATGCAGTACGGATGAATTGGCATCGATCTGGATCCAGTCAATTGCTGCAAATAAAGTAATACAAGTTCAGTGTTTTGTGGCGTATTACTTTCAGACAGACTACATTTTCCAATTTTGCTGTTGCAGTCATGTTATTTGTTGCTTTTTGGACAGTTGCATCACTGGTCTGAGAGGACTTCACAGGAGGGTAGGCAGAGCACTATGAGGTCAGATCAGTCTCAATATTCACAAATGCACACAGAAGGATTCACAAATTTATTTTGTGATTTATATTTAAATGATTCTCTCCACAAAAATATATTTTTTAATGCACACAAAAAGAGTTATCTAAATGTAAAACATCTAGCTATCTAACATAAAAAAAATAAGGTTCACAAATATATTTCTGGTGCACACACAAATATGTCTTGTTTTAAATAAATGTAATAGAAATCCACAAATATATGTATTTAAAAGTATTTGCAATTTTCATCAAAAACACATTTGGATGCTGTTGTATTTATATACCAACTATTGAACCTGCATTTACAAACTACTTGTCATTTATGAACTTGTGTGTGGGTTTTTGAGACTCCCCTGACGTGCACCGATCACAAAATACAAAACACATTTGGGAATCCTTCTGTGTGCATTCGTTAATATTGAGACTGATCTGACCCCATACAGCACCCTTAATAAGTCTTATTCAAAATATAATAATAATAATAATAATATTAATAATATTAATAATATTAATAATAATAATAATAATAATGTTATTATAATAATATATAACATAATTTAAAAAATATATGACAGAATATTATTTTAAAAATCAAATAAGCCTTTTTTCTCAGAGGACATTTAGACATGTCAGCCTGTATATGTAACAGAAGGAATGATGGCTGAATTCAGATATAGCTGACCTGTCAAAGCAGGAGACAAATTTCATTAACAATGGCTCAGTTCCATTAAGTCCCAGTAAGCCATGCCAGTGCTTTACTGGAAACCAGTCGTTTACGATTATCACGATATTATTACGATAACACCTGTGCTTTTCCTGCTCTGTAGCTGTTAGCCAGCTAATTACATCAGAGCATCCCAAGACTACAGAGTGAGTTAAATGATCCCACCTATCTATCAATAAACTGTTCATCTGTCAAATGTTTCAAAAGTCGCTTAAAGGGTCATTTAATTGCTGTTTTGTTATTGCTTTTCCCCATGTTTTCCATCTATCTGTTTTTATGTTTTTTATTTTTTCCCACTCACAATGTTGTTTGGTTGCTTGCCCAGAAGTCATTATAGATATTTAAATCAATATCCTCCTCAGACAGTAACCATACACTTCCACGCAACAAACACACACTTATCTTTTTTTTTATATATTTACTGTATTGTTATTGTTGTTATTATATATATCTTGTCCTAATTGTTCACTATTATGTAGTCATATTATTTCTTTATATTAATCGTATCTCTAGGTGGAGGCTTCAGATAAGCCCAGTGGGTTTTTTGCCTCTTCCTGCATTTTATATTATTCATTTATTTTTTTGTTATGTTGTATAATCTTAAAATGTGCAAAACAAATAAATAAAACAAATAAACAAAAAATCATAAGACTGTAATATAAAGCAACAGTCTTGTCATGAAAATAATAATTCAAAATAGAGGCTAAGAAAAAGTCACTGTACCTATAGTGGCAACTTCTGACATGAAGACCCGGCGGATAGAGTTTGCAACCCTGAAAAGGACAAAGACGGATGTTTTCAGAGGAAACGTTAACAGAAGTTATTACACACGACTCTTTAGAAACATTTTCATTTTTACTTTCAATCCTTCCTAAAGCCCAATGTACCCAGAATAACAAGTGAATATCAACCTTTCCCCTTCACTGGTACATTGTGTTTGATATTAAACGGAACAACCTATCCTTTAGTACAGATACACTCAATTATTCCACAAGGCATGCTGCTGCTGCAGGTTGTTTTACTTCACCAAGATCCAAAACCAAATCAGGTCAAAGTACAGCAATATACAGAGCAATGCAAGAATGGAATTCACTCCCAAATCATATTACACAACAAAATGATATATATGGTTTTAAAAAAACACTAAAAGAGCATTACTTAAGAAGAAACTTTAGTAATTAATAAGTATTCTTGGGTGTGTATTAAGGGCATTCCATGTTAAATGATGATATTTATCTGTTAGATCATGATAGATTCAGTCTATTTTCTTTGTGTTTTTGTTATTTAAACTGTGTCACTTGTTATTGTTTATTTACAGTAGACGTGTATTACGATGTGTTATGTTAGTGTATGATGAGTAGTGTGAATGTGTATTTTTGTATTGTCAACATGTAAACTATGTGGACCCCAGGAAGAAGAGCTGCTGCTATGCAAAAGCTAATGGAGATCTAAATAAATAAACAAACAAACATCACAGACGGTTTTGTAGATAATGTAACAGAGGGTTAGATCTGAGCTAACTAACCTCTTTCGTTAACTACATTTATCTTCAATATGCACATATTTGAATTCCGGAGACTCTCAGTTACAACTAGCACTGTTTTAGTGCTTAATGTTTGTACTTTAGTGCAGTTATTTAACATGTAGCTTTGAATGAGGATAATAATGGCTGCTCTCTGCTACACACGCTCTCTAGATGGACTAATAAGTGAATACTCACGCCAAATCAGTGTTTTCAATGACAAATTTGACATTTTCGTCTGTCAGTTCTGTGATTTTCACCGTCGGCTGGTTAGCATAGGGCATTATCGGAGTTAAATGAGTCTAAAATTGACTTTGTAAGATACTCCAACACACTCCTCCGCTGCTGCTGCTGCTGCTTCGACTTGAAGAAGGCCTCCTCCACTCCACGGAAATGTTTCCCTCACGCTCATTGGCCGGGAGATGTAAATACGAAACCTGATTGGTCACGATGATTGAAGGCGGGTCCTTATTTAATATCCGGGTCACACTGTGCTTGGAAGGGTTTTTTTTTCAAAATAAAAGTGCTCAATTTTTTTTTGTAAAATGAAGTATGTCTTATTTGTCCTTATGACTAAATTTGCTTTGGACACTTTAAAGCCCCTATGTGGTTTTTCCCCCAGGCCATCAGACTTTTAAATAGATAATTCATACGACACCTTCTCACACAAAAATATATCTTATACTGTATATACTGTATATGTTCTTAATATGCCCTGCAGTTTGCTTTTGTCATCTCAGTATCTTTCATAGATTGACTCCAAAATAAGTGACTTTTAACTGAAAATCTCTCTCCCAGAGTTCAACCTTTATAATGGATGACTGATTTCATTCCAAGCAGATTATTACAAAAACAAACACACATTAAATACACAATATATAACTATTTTATTGAAGTCTCGATCCAACCAAAAAAAAGACAGATCATTGTGTCCAAAGGGAAAAAAATAATCTGAGCAGGAGAGAGAAATCTTGCAGTGTGAAACACAACAAGACAAGCCACTGGTTTTACAGGTGAACAGAAAGACAATCCATTATTTTCAGACTCTTACAGTTTACCAGAAATATGAGCAAAAAGAAAATTGATCTTCAGCTCATGACACAAGCCAGGCAGTCAGGATCAGTGAGAGTGAGAGATGTTTTCCATCACCGTCTCTGGTTCAGTCCTGCGAGGTTCTTCAGCTGTAAAACACAAGACAAACATCAGCCACATTTCTATCTATACATTTAAATGTCTTTTATTATTTTATTATATGGGACTGCAAAGGGGAAGAGGTATGATTGCTAATGTAGGTGCAGAGGAGAGTGCATATAGGTGATGAACATGAGGCAAAGACTTACTGTAACAGCAGCTCCCATGAGCCCCTGCACCACTGTTTCACCAGTCGACTGCGCCTACAGAATAAAGAGGAACACACAACTTAGAACATGATTGAGGAATTAGGTCAAATGTAATCTAAATACAGGTTAACGTCTCAGTCTATGTTTCACTCCCTTCATTCTGAACTCATTGCAATGAACTTGTACTACGTATCGAAGCATCTTCATCTTTCAGTTTTCCTTTGCATTTGGCCCCATAATCGGGCCAATCTGGGCTGTGTAGTGGAAGAATGATATTACATTTTGAAGTCAGTTATGTAATTATTCCACTGATGGGTTAAGTTGGGAAACATAGAGAGGTGGGTATTCCTACATACAGTAAGTCTTAAAACAACTCCTCAATGACCACACTTCATCTGTTCACCCCTTTAATGCAGCTCTTTAATGCTGTATATGCTATATAAGCACTCTACCTGTTTGGCGGTGGTGGCCATGTTGACTACATCCTGAATGCGGTTGTCAAGGAAGTCCCAGGTGTCCTGGAAGTCTGGAGAGGAATCCTGCAGCATCACCAGCTCTGTGGTGTTATAGATGCCCGTCAGCGCTGCCCGTTTGGTGTACCAGTTCATCTGCAAAACAAAGGGGTGCTGCAGAAAGTTCATATCGTACATTTTTTTAAAGAAGCAAGGCTATGTCATTTTAAACTCAATTTGCCTTACATTACATTATACACACAGCAACATGTGACATGTACAGAGGAATATAACGAATACAATACAAGAAAGTGCAACAGCATCAAAAGAGAAGAGAACAAATATAGACACAGAGGAGAATTAAATTTCAATTAATTCTAACGCTGATTGGCAAACAACGATTAGTTGATTAATTGATTTAAGTAATTTTAACAGCACAAACACTAAAGATTATCTGGTTTTGTAGCTTTTCCTTTGTTTCATATCATAGTAAACTGAATATCTTTGAATTTGGACTGTTGCTCGACAAATCATGTCACCTTGGACTCTGGGGAAACAAGGATTAACTTTTTCATACTTTCTGTAATTTTATGGACTAATTGATAATTTAAATATGTAGTTGGTTAGTTAGTTGCAGGCCAACACCATTTAGAAGTATAGGGCAGAACAGGGAGTAACCTGGGAGGTGGCAGGCCTGATATTGTCAGGGTGGTGATGAAAGGGGGACAGGAAGGTATGAGCAGAAGAAGAAGGAGATCGAGGGTGATGGGATCCACTCACATCTGTGGATCGGTCTCCGGCGTAGTACCACATGTCGTCCACCAGGGTGGAGAGGTGTTTCAGGCTGTCTGGGATGTTGTGAGGAAGGAGCAGGATGCTCATCGCCTGAGGACACAGACACACACACTCAAATGTAATTTCTTCATCAGTCCTGACCTCTGCCAGTAATGAGAATAAACTGTATGTAAAGATGGACGACATGACAGCTCCACAAAAGTGAAGCCAAAACATCTGGATCGCCCCCTGGTGGCTGGCTTCACTAAAGGTCATAAACTCTGCCCCCTCCATGTTAGCGGATGGGACATGGGCCAAACTAAAAAGTCAAAGTACACGTCAAATACATTTTTCCCAAAGATGGTTTCTGTCATTTTAGGTAGGTCTTATCATGCTGTTGTATGTTCAAGTGTTCATTCTTCTGATAAGTTTGGTTTATTTAGTTATTTGATGCTATAAAAAGTGGGCAAGACATCATGACTGGCAGCTGTGAGTCTCTCTCGCCGACAAGCTGCGGCCGTGATCGGCTCATGATTGGCTCAGGTGGTTATGTGGGAAGGATCTTGATACCGCAACTCCACCGCCCGATCACTACTGCGCAGACTCTGGCTCCTTGTGCTCATTGTCATGCACACTATACCTGTGGCATAGATTCAATGTAGGGGATGTGCATCCTCAGTCTGGTCTCTACAGCATCTCTTAGAAAGTCAGCAGTTTTCTTTGGTCTGCAACACAGTTGTCAAAAGCCAAAAGCTGAAATCTGTAATTTTCCATTTGGAGCTCTAACTGTAAAATATATATACATATATTTTTTTTACAGCTTATAAAAACAACAGATGTGTGCAGATGTGTGTGTGAGTGTATACGTACTCGGCCTGGCCCAGCTGGACCTGGTTGTGTTGTTCAGCCAGGATCTCAGTCAGCTGTGAGTTGCACTGGGCGACGAAGTGTAGGACCAAGTCTCCAGCTCCGTTATAGAACATACCAGTGGAAGCAGAGGACAGGCCCAGTGTCTAGTACCAACACAACAAACAAACAAACAATTAGAGCTGTGACTAGGTGAAATGATGTTGCAGATATCTGTAGTTTCGTCAGAAGGGGTTGGGGGGGTGGGACGGGAGGTGAAGCTTTTCAAACATACTAAGGCGCTGCACTGCAGCCGTGTGGGTTTATAAAGTGTGTCTGGAGACAATAAATCTATAATACGCTGTAGGTTTCTACCACAACTCTCTAGTGAACAAAGCTCTCGTTGGCCGCAGATTCCTTGATGATGAGCTCTTTTTCTATTTCATGTCATTTTCTAACTATCTGGTCCACAGCGTCTCACAGCCGGCTGCACATAGAGACCGATGTCATGTGTCCAGCTCAGAGGACTAAAGGCTGGTTGTGATTAAAATGAGCTTGTAGCTTGTTGTCTACTTTACTACGATTAGAAAGAGCCCTCGTTGGTGTTTTAACTATGTTTCTCTTCTGAGTTATTGATCCGGGAAGTTTGAATCTGTGAATATCTTTCACACTTTACCGAACTATCTAAGTTAGTAAAAGCTTCTGCTGACACTGTTCAGATGCTTTGTGGGGCCGATATCCAATGGGAAGCCTTGATGAGCAACGTCATGACAACAACTCTGACTAGTCATAATGAGGTTTGAGATATCTGTAACTGTTATTTAGGATAGTCAGAACTGAATTACAGATATCTCTAACTGTCGTTTTGACTAGTCACAATGACCGTATACATATCTGGAATAAGAATTCTGACTAGTCACAATGTAGTTGTTGATATCTCTAATGTTAATTCCGGATAGTCAAGCTTAGCTATTAAATGTTCAAACAACAAGTGGCTGTGACTGTGAGGCCTGTCATGGTCAGGGAAAAGGGGGCAAGATGGAATGCCACCTTTTACTCTGTGTACTCTGTACTGTTTACTCTAAAGCTACTCCACTTTTGCATTTCAACAGCAGCTCACCTCAGCAGCGGCCGCAATGGCTTCCATGGACCAGCCGTGCAGTGGGACAAACTCCAGAGCAGCAGTCAGGATTCGAGCTTGAAGCTGCTCCTCTGTTTCGTATTCCTCGCCCTGCTCTCCGCCCTGGTCCTGGTAACTTTCCACAGACACACAAAAAGGCACTTTTAAGCATAAATGAAGCGCAGATAGAGAACATGACACGAGTTGAGGTCATGAATAGCCTCTTGCATCAGGGGGTAACTGTTTGAGCTTCAGTACCCAGGAATCCTGTCAGGTGAGGTCAGTAAGCAACTCAAAACCGGTGCCCTCTCATGAGTTCAAAACGTGTTGCCTTACCCCAACACCCCTTCAGGGAGCTTCAGGCTCTTTCATCAGGGCGATGTCGTCGGGTCCCCAGTTGCAAAAGTAATAAGGAATTCCTTTATCCCATCAGCCATTGCATTACAGAACAAGCATGTATAAGCTGCGGACACACACGCTTGCCAACATGAGTCTTGTGCATGAAATTCTTTCGGTTGTATATATTTCTGTGCTGTAACACAAGTTTTTCATATTGTATCTTTGTATTTTATACACACTGAAGGTCAGTGCTGTGTAGTATTGTGTACCGTTTACTGTAGGTGTGTGCCATGTGCGGACTATAGCCAGGTTTCCAACAAAAGTTCCCAGGACTTCTAGTGCCTGGAACTACTTTTCAAGGAACTAAAAGGTTCCTTGAGCCCTCTGTTGTCTGCGTTTCCACCGCAGTCTAAAGACCTGCGAAGTTTAGGCAAATTAGTCCGCTGAGCGGTAAACACACTCTGCAGCCCAGTGTGTCCGCCTGTTTCATCTAAAAAAATAAACCGTAGAAAAAAAATAAACGCTAGGTTTTGCCTCACTGCGACGATATTTACTACTGCACATATTTACTGATGCACGTTGGATGTAATGAATAAAATGCAGAGGAGGAAAATGAAACTAAGAGCGTCTGTCTCCACAATAAATCATCTGTTGAGTGTTTGAGGGTTATTTATTTGTGCTTTAGAACGTTACCGCCGTGAAACAATCAGTTAATAACTTTTCTGTCTCTCATTCACAGCACCACCGCGCTGTCTCCCTCTTCTAACGCTCTAGCGTTACCACTCGCCCTCATGGTCGGTCTTTTTTTTATTGAGTCGGGAGGCCTACAGCAGAGCCTAATTTTACTTTTAATGTCATCAGACAAAGAGAAATGTTCTCCCCTCGTCCTAAAATGGTCCTAAATAGATACTAAAGTACTTCCTTGTTTTATGAATGAAGCGGTACAGTTGAAGCAGCAGTGCTGTGTGCGTTTCACCAATCAGCGACGGTCATTCCTGCAAACTCCACCCCGTAAGTTCAGGTACTTTCAGAAAGCACTACCCCCAACCAGCGCCCTTTTTGGGGGGTAAAAAGGCCCCGTAAAATGTCCCCAGAACTTAATTTAGACCCTGGTCCTTGCAGTCAAAACGCAATGAGGTCCTCAAAAGGTTCTTAGTTTTGGGGAAAGTTCCTGCAGTGGAAAAGGGGCTTATATCTGTTTTTACGGCATATGTTTTTTATTGTGCATTTTACATTTTTTGCCCACACTGCAAACCAATTTCCCTCTGGGATGATCAAATAAATTAATGAATGTTTACCAACACAAACATTTTAATCTTCAATTATACTGCCAGCTCTTCTATCTCAAGATTTGGAGATTTTTGTCTTGACTGACCTGGTGTTTGGCCTGGCAGCCTCCTCAGCTTCTGGGTCAGGTGTTGAGTCTTGAGTCTCCTGGGAGGCTGCTGCTGCTGTGTCCTGTTCAGCAGGGTGAGCCTGGTAGTGCTCATGGTAGGTTGTGGATGAGGAAGTAGGGGGTTTGTCAGATTTGGATTCATCCTGAAGCCTCAGTGCTGCACGGTGGAAGCCTCGTCTCAGGCTGCCGACCTGGGGGTTTGTTGCTGTTGGTGCGGCCACCACTATAGGGAGAAATATATTCATTAGCTTCCAATGATTTGGTCAGGTGAGAATGTGACCAAAGTCCATAATGAATGTCATATTTATATTAAAACTAGGGCTTTCAAAGTTAATGCGATAATAACACGTTAATGCAAAATTGTTTTAACGCCACTCATTTCTTTAATGCATTAACACAACTTGCGATTTTAAGGTTGTAGCGACATCAGTTTTAAATCTAGAGTCAAGATACTGGTATCACATGAAACTAGAAAAACCTAATGAATCCATTGGTACCAACCATTTGATACTACGAAGGAGGTTAAATAACCCTATATGACGCCCACTTTATGATAATCACATGCAGGTTAGGGCACGTCATAGACAAGTCAACACACTGACACACTGACAGCTGTTGTTGTCTGTTGGGCTGCAGTTTGCCATGTTATGATTTGAGCATATTTTTTATGCTAAATGCAGTACCTGTGAGGGTTTCTGGACAATATTTGTCATTGTTTTGTGTTTTTAATTGATTTTGAATAATAAATATATACATACATTTACAAAAAGCAGCATATTTGCCAACTCCCATGTTGATAAGAGTATTAAATACTTGACAAAAGATACATTTTGAACAGATAAAAAATGTGCAGTTAATCACGAATAACTATGGGCAATCATGCGATTAAATATTTTAATCGATTGACAGCCCTCATTAAAAATCAAGCTCAACAAAACATGTACATCCATGCCCAAAAGTATTGGGATTTTGCACTGTGTTACTCACAACTGACTCTTGGAGAATTTACTCTAAAATGCTTTGAAAAGTTGAACATATATTAGCCTCCACAATTCTTCATTTAACTACCAATAATTGCATAACTTTGCTTTTCCATTCAGAACTGAATCTATCACATACACCTTTCTACTGGCAGTCTGGACTCTCTCTTCTCTGGAAAATGCTCCAGTTCTCAGAGGAAAGGCTTGTCCTACTGCTGTTTGCAGATCTCTCCACAGGTGTTTGATTAGACTAATTTAATTGAATTATTAGGAGCTTTCAGGTCATTTTCCTGCTCAAAATGTGCTCAAACTGCCTGACCAAGTCTCATGATGCCATTTCAAGGGAATCTAGTCAGTACCAGAGGCAACACTGAACCTCCTCCCTGTTTGACTCTGTTTTTTACTTAATTTTTCTTTCTGTAAACAGAAATCTTGCATTTTAACACTTCTAATTTAGTACACTCGGTCAGAGTGATTTTAGCTTGTTCAGTTGTGACAAAAATCAGTTGGGCTTTTTTAGGTCTCACTCACAGCAGTGGTTTTCCTCCTGGACCACTTTTGCGAGGTTAGCAACAGATGCAACAAGTTTTAATTGTTGCATCTTGCGTGAATCTATCTGGCTGTTGCTTCGGGCCTTTCTCCACAGCTTCTACAAGCCTTCACTGTGATCTTTCATCAGATTTTCTCTTGCAGCCACATGCCTCAAATTCCTGATGACTTTATATAGACTGGATAAAGAAACATTATGGTCTTGAAAAAGACTTGTAGCCATTTTCACAACAGTGATGTAAAACAGATTGACACATTCAACCTTTCTCTATTTACAATGGTTGAATGATTTTTATATTGCAGACACTGGCTGGGTCCAGACCTTTGAATATGCCCTCTCCACCGAGTGGACTGATGAAACGGAATGTAACGAGTTGACACATCTGTCTGATATTAGGAGACACCTAGTGCAAGAAAGAACATCTGCACACTACGACATGCACAGTCTATTACAAGTTTTTGGTCACAGACCTTCTTCAGGCATTCTTAAGACAAAGCTTTTGCATTATCAGGTATGCTAATCCTTTGATTAGTGCAGAGTCAGACACCTGCAAATCAAATTAATAATGTCAATACCAAAGTACCGTTAAGTTCCAAAATTTACCAGGAGGAGATTATGCATTAGAGGAAAAAGTGCAATAGTGCCAATATCTGGCTGGTCGTGACTGTATGTACTAGAATAGGACTACACTGTGTACCTCACTGCCAAAAACAAGTACTTGTTGAACTTTCAAACAAGAACATCTTGTTATATAGACTTTGATAGCTTACATCAACACATTAATCAGACAGAAAACTCCCCACAGTGCAATGCATGTTTATCCCTCATCCTACCAACCTATCTAACATACAGGAACTACTGACTGAAGAATAAACTACTGTAAGAAAGAAAAGAAAAACATAACGTTA
Source organism: Adelosebastes latens (assembly GCA_916700685.1). Lineage (NCBI taxonomy): Eukaryota > Metazoa > Chordata > Actinopteri > Perciformes > Sebastidae > Adelosebastes > Adelosebastes latens. The sequence continues at coordinate 4,300 of CAKAKR010008425.1, read as the reverse complement.
TTATTTTAGGCAGTTAATATTATTGTGTAAAACGAAAATAGACAGAGCACATGAGGAAATCACTGTTGGCTCATTACATGTGAGTCTGTCTCCTTCACAATGACTGACACACTGATACTGTGTGATACTTTAAAGAAGGACCAACCATGTGATCTATCTATTCTATTGATTTTAACTGAGTAGGCTGCACCTGGGTGCTTTTCACTGGGGTCCCCTAGGCCAACAACACATTAGGCTTCAATGATATTAAGTCATTAATAATAAATTGATTGAAAAAGTCATGAAAGATTGTAATGACAGAATAAAGCACCTGTGAGATATGACACTAACTATACCTCTGAGGTCTGCAGAGTTAAATGTTGATGTCTAAAACCCGGAGCACCAAGTCAACCACCAATGATCCGCCTAATAATGTAGTTTAAACAGCAACAACCAACATAATAACAGTGTTACCTAATTCTGTCCTTCATGATCACCGTCTGGGACTATAGTGACTTTGCCACTAATAGCTAACGCTGTCAACACTGGCTCGCTTACACTTCATGCAACTAATACTAGAACAATTGGACATTAGCTGCATGAATAATTCCCCAGGCGGTCCATTATTACCATGAGACAACAACAGTCCAGTGTTCCTGTCTTACCTCTGCCCAGCCCCCTCAGTGTCCTTCCAGCTCTCAGTCCTCTCAGCAGCGCCGCCATGATCAGCTGCGCTCAGTGCGCCGAGAGGGGTTATTAGGCACATCTACGTCACTACAGCGCGACTCAGTTGTGAAACACAAAGCATGAAGCTAGCACCAGGCTAGCAGGAGACAGGAAACCGGATAATACCTTCAATATAAAACGAATAAAAATACTTTATATAGGAATAAATGAAAAAGCAACAATCTAAATGTGTGTATGCAAAATGTTTTTCTTTTATTTACTATTTATTTTTTTATATATTTATGTTCTGTTTATGTGTATCTTCATTTTGTTAGAGGTGCCATTTAACTGTTTAGTTGTCTGATTGATACTGTGAAGCTGTATATTGATTTTGGCCCTGTGAGAAAGGGAAAAGTTAAGAGAGAACGGGTTGGTGGGTGGGATGTATTATGTTTGTTAAAGTAAATCCTGTATTGAATATATTGCATAATAATGATGATGTTTGTATAACAAAAAAAACAATAAAGACATTGTTAAAAAAAATGTGTGTATGCAATTTTCTGTGTACTTCATATAATTCCTTGAATATATAGCGTTCTACATTTCCACCTATTAACGCTACTTTGAATGGCCAAACATTACAACGCATTAGCAATGGTTGTATTTTGAAAAGTCAAACCGGAAGTCGTGCACTCGGTGTATATCTTTACTGAGACTTCCGCCGAGGTAACCATTAGGTAAGGAGTACGTTTGATTGAAATTTTGCTTTTATTTCAGTAATTTAACCACTAAAATTATTTTAAGAACAATCGTACAGAAAGGTGAGTGTATGTTGTTGGTGTGTATTCATGTGCTGGACTCTCTCAGTGTTAACAACCTGCGTATGAAGTTAATAAGAAACCGGCGTTTTCTGCGTCACGCTGCTGGCTCGAGCTAACTAGTATTCTTATCACCTGTGTCAACAAAAAAGCTAACTGGCTAGTAGTTAGCCGGGTTAACCCTTTTACATGTTAAGATTAAACTGAAATAAACAACCACATGTCTTGACTATGTATTAAAGGGGACATATTATGCTCATTTTCAGGTTCATACTTGTATTTTGTGTTTCTACTAGAACATGTTTACATGCTGTAATGTTCAAAAAAGCCTTTATTTTCCTCATACTGTCAGCCTGAATATGCCTGTATTTACCCTCTGTCTGAAACGCTCCTTTTTAGCGCATTTTTGACGGAATTGCAACGGAATTGCATCAGAATTGCGCTGCTAGGCAACAGTTTGGGTCCATGTGTACTTCCTGTCAGCTGATGACATTCACATACACTGCAACCAGGAATAAACTTGGACACATTTAGAATGTTTATGTTTAAAATTGTGTAGACGGTCTAAATATTGTATATTTGTGACATCACAAATGGACAGAAATCCTGACAGCTTGTTTCAAATGCAGAGTTTCTGAATACGGGCTGTGTGTATTTCCCTGTGGATTGAGTGTCTCGATACTTTCACTGTATTTATATAGGACTTAAGCCTGCTGTATAATAAAAAACATGAAAATCTCACTTTTTTATAATATGGGACCTTTAACATTATAGATGACTGACCTGCCAGACCCTTCCACCATTTTTACATTATTTAATTTATTACCATTCTTTTTGAAAATATTGTAATACTATTATTACAATGGACCAGTGATACACGACTATCTGCGCTGTTATTGTGATAACATCACAATCATCTCAAGGTCGTCTAGTTTTTTTTTTTTTTTTTTCATGGGACTGACTTCTGTCTTTTTGGTAACCTTTTTGTTTAAAATAAACTGTCACAATCATGGCTGTATAAAGATAGTTTATTCCTATTTAATAATCTGTGATGTGGGTTTGGTTGTTTCTGTTGGTCTAGTTGGATCATTTCCAGTAACAGACACGTGTCTTCACTTTCAGATAACCCAGGGACAGACCTGACAGAGAAGCAGGTTTTGTAAGTATAACAACTTCAATAAATCAGCACTTCTCTCCAGGAGGTCATCATGGCAGAGCTTGGCATCAAAGCAGGAGACAAGGTGATGCTGATTTGGGCTCAGCCTTCAGCACCAGCAGCCCTCAAACAGTATGCAGAGGAACTGGGGGACATCGTCGGTGCAGACGGCAAAGTGTCAGTGGAGAACATGGAGAGATTATTGCTGTGTGAGTAACTCTTCACCTGATTCACTCACTCACTCTCTCTCTCTCTCTCTCACACACACACACACACACACATACATGTATGTACTGTATATATACACTGATCAGCCATAACATTATGACCACTGACAGGTGAAGTGAATAACATTGATTATCTCGTTACAATGACACCTGGCAGTGGGGGGGGATATATTAGACAGCAAGTGAACATTTAGAACTTTGTGTTGGAAGCAGAAAAAATGGGCAAGCGTAAGGATGTGAGCAACTTTGACAAGGGCCAGATAGTGATGGCTAGACGACTGGGTCAGAGCATCTCCAGAACTGCAGCTCTTGTGGGCAGTTTGTTGCGTATGGGGCTGCGTAGCCGCAGACCGGTCAGAGTGCCCATGCTGACCTAATGTTACGGCTGATTGGTGTATATGGTCTATATGTGTATATATATATATATATGTGTATATATATATATATGTGTATATATATATATATATATATATATATATATACACTGTGTGCACAATTATTAGGCAAGTGAGTATTTTGACCCTATCATCATTTTTATGCATACTTTCCAACTCCAAGCTGTATAAACTTGAATGCTTATTGGATTTAAGCATATCGAGTGATGTGTATTTGTGCAATGAGGGAGGGTGTGGCCTAAGGAAATCAACAACCTATATCAAGGTGTGCATAATTATTAGGCAGCTTCTTTTCCTCAGGCAAAATGGGCCAAAAAAAAGATTTAACTGACTCTGAAAAGTCAAAAATTGTAAAAAGTCTTTCAGAGGGATGCAGCACTCTTGAAATTGCTAAGATATTGGGGCGTGATCACAGAACCATCAAACGTTTTGTTGCAAATAGTCAACAGGGTCGCAAGAAACGTGTTGAGAAAAAAAGACGCAAATTAACTGCCAAATATTTGAGAAGAATCAAACGTGAAGCTACCAGGAACCCATTAAACGTCAAGACTGGGCCAAGAAATATCTGAAGACAGATTTTTCAAAGGTTTTATGGACTGATGAGATGAGAATGACTCTTGATGGACCAGATGGATGGGCCCGTGGCTGGATCAGTAACGGGCACAGAGCTCCACTTCGACTCAGACGCCAGCAAGGTGGAGGTGGGGGAATTGGTATGGGCTGGTATTATTAAAGATGAGCTAGTTGGACCTTTTCGGGTTGAAGATGGACTCAAAATCAACTCCCAAACCTACTGCCAGTTTTTAGAAGACACTTTCTTCAAACAGTGGTACAGGAAAAAGTCTGCATCTTTCAAGAAGACCATGATTTTTATGCAGGACAATCTCCATCGCATGCATCAAAGTACTCCACTGCGTGGCTAGCCAGTAAAGGCCTTAAAGATGAAAGAATAATGACATGGCCCCCTTCCTCACCTGACCTAAACCCTATTGAGAACTTGTGGGCCCTTCTTAAACGGGAGATTTACGGTGAAGGAAAACAGTACACCTCTCTGAACAG